>CABFVX010009997.1:0-15868 GCA_902151425.1 Timema shepardi | reverse complement strand
ATTAGATACCACAAAACAAAACGTGATGTCCCAAAATTACTAAAACACCCAAAAAATTTGGCTCCCCCTTTATCATCAACCCCAATATGGGTAAAATAAGGCACATTAATCACGAAAATGTGTCTCGCGTCTTTCAACAGGGGCGTGTCGGTCCTTGAAATGGCCCCACGTCCACCCTCACAACAAATAAGACCCAATGGTTCAACTTGGGTAAGTTGTGTACTTCCCTGATTCAAAACCTTGTCATTTCTCGAAAGATATACATCATTGTAAGATCGGCACATCTTATTAACTAATATATTAATAAAAAATACTAGCCTCACATATGGCGTCGCCCCTCCCCACATGTCAAATAGAAAATAAAACTATCCTAATTTAAACAAGATTTGACCGTAGTCATTAAAACAAAAATATCTCTTGGGTCGTTATTATTCATATAAATAAATTATTCAAATAATAGTTATAGTCTTAACACTTCTACATTATCAGAAATATTTGCGTGAATGACCCAATTCCAAGCTTCCCCTTTAGTTTGGTTAACTATAAACATACTGACCCTGAAAGTTAACTATAGTTTGATAATAACGATATAGAAAACTTTAAATTTAATAGCTTCAGCAAAACTAGTATCAAACAGTTCAATAAAGGTTAAGCCGTCCGATTGTACCAATGTAAGCATAGCACAACAAACATAGCCATATCGTTAAGAGTTAATTGAGTCCCATTTGAGAGAGAAAAAAAATGTTTTAGAGAAAATATACAGTTGAAGCCAACTTAGCTGGTACGTAATTTCCTGAAGTTCTAGGAGATGGCAGTGATGATAACGATGATTTACGCCGTTGGGTTGAGTATCTTCTTAAGGGGGTCAAATCCTTCTCACCTCACCGGGAGACAGCTCGGCTCACTTCGCCGAAGGATTAGTCGAATGGGCTGCTGACGAGTGACAACCGGTGACAACGCTTGTGTAAACACAAACCACGCTCTGCAATCATCTGTGCCCACACCTCTCGTGGACCCATCCAATGCTGTGGGTGACAATGTGTCAGCCCCCGTTTTCACTGGTGTCGATGTTAGGGGTTCACGCACCAGACTTGGGGTGCGGCACAACAAGTCGTTATGAAGGGGTTGTACGAAGAGGTCACTCAGGATGTTGTCACACAAGTATTTATTCAGGACTCTAATTCTACTCCTTTGGTTGTTTTGGTTACACAACTGTATATAAAAAGAAACCCCATATCCATTCCCACCAGTTACAACTTCGCAGTCACTCCAAACTGCTCTCAATGGGCCTAGAACCGAAAAGCCAACGGCTCGTGAACACTCGGCCCTCATGGGCGTGAATCCTAAACCAGAGTGAGTGGACGATCCACGCAACCCGACGCGCCAGGCGCGACGAGGCCACACGCAGCCAACCACGCACGGCAAGAAGGGGGAGGGGAAACGGTCAAACCGCGCAGCGCGCGGTCCCGAACAATAAGTGACGAGAACTCGGCACGGCACACAGTTATCTTGTTAACTGATCAAACATAGAGCACAGGGCACTTGTAGGTTAGTTTGGGACTTGGTCCTAAGATAGATTCTTGTAATTATTACCGTTCAACATTATGTTGGTTTCTTTTGGGTTTGAAGGCGCGTATTTATTTTTCTTGTTATTATTACCTGAGTTTAAATGTTTGTTTGGGTTTACGAAGGAGTATCCTTTTATGTGCCAATTACTCAAGCTAAAGGAAGTATAAACTTTTGACTCTCTGTAAGGGCTATGTAAATATCAAATTTATCATGATAAGTGATCATGATTATTGCGTTTTGCTTGAAGGCGTGTGATTGGGTTATTTCCCATATTTGTTCTAATGATATTTAATGTAGAAATATTAGATAGGAGTAATAACGGAGTTATTGCTTTTCTCTTTAAATGCGCGGGATATTCATCTTTGAACCATAGACTTCCATGATTACTATTAATATTAGTGTTGTACTGACAACCAACTAATTACGGTATGTTTCCTTTTCTATTTTCAGGTATTGCAAAGTCTATTAATTCCATTATCTAAATTGAGTTTTTTCTAAATCTGGGAGTATAAGCGCTTCACGCCATATTGTTATATTTTGTTCTAATTATGTATTTACCATTTTGATTGTCCTAAATAAAATAAACAACTTTGTTATTGTCAGATAAACTTCTTAACTGATTTCCCCGTCACTATTCCTAATATTTTCACAAGAGGTTTACATAACATTTAAAAAAATGACAATTTTCAACCATTTTGGCCATCTTTTTCTGACTCATTAAATTTTTTTAAAGATATTTCCATTTTTTTAACAGCCTATCATCTAGAACCATGTTTTCGCTTTGGTTTTTTTTAGTTTCTCTACAAACAAACTGTGTTGCACTTATTTTAATTCTAACCTCCTTATACTATGTATTTAAATAGTTTGCGCAAGTAGCTATTGTAAAAACTATGTCACTGAAAAAAAGGCTATATTTTTTTAATATAGGAAAGAAAATATATCTTTATATATTCTTACAGTAATAGACAAACTAAATAAAAATATCACAATTGGCTGTAAATAATGATTTCCTAAGGAAACTAATACAAATTGTACTTTGACAGGGATTCTAGCCCTTGTCCTTTAACTTTGGACGTAATTCTATAAAACACCTAGTCTGAGGCTCAAATTTTAGCATCACTCCTTGGAGTGTACATCAGTGCTAGTTTGTCTTTTGTTGTATCGCAAGCAACAAAGTTGAAAGTATTAGGTGATTATCTGTGGAATGTATGGACTCTCTGAAAGGGGGCGAGGGGAGTATAGAAGGCATGAGAGGGGTTGGTGTGGTGCATAGATAAGGGAGTAGTAGGTGTGGTGACTGCCATAGCCACAGTAGCGCATCTATAGTGAGGTGATAATACATAGTACTACTTGGAAGAAATATTTGCAAAATCTCGAGATATCCATCCGAATATTAAATAGTTACACATAATGTTCCGACATAACTCAACGAAAAAAGCTACGAGTTGATTATAACTTTAAGATGAATATCTTGTCTTCTTACAATTGTAGTTGGCCATGCTTTCACTTGATGTCGTAAAACATCTGCTTGTAAATGTTGTAATATTGTTAAATGGTAATTTTAAATAAAATAAGAAAACTTATTTTACACTTCTATGCAATATATTTCACTCAAGATTGAAATCCTAAATTCTTAAATAATAAAATTCTTAGAGCACAAATATATTACGTCTGATAGGCAAGACTCACAAATAAAAGGATAAAACAGACAAAAGACGCTACTAATCTTCCGACTTTATAAGTTTCTGAGCTCATTTCTTACCAACCTAGATCTGGTTGTATAAAACATTATTATTATTATTAGCACCGCGTCTTACTACCCGTTCGGGTTATACGCACTTACGCTAATGTGTAATGGTAGGGTGATTGTGAGATGAAATGAAAGACCTACAGTTTAACGTGGAATCCGAACCACGGTGGAGACCTGGCATTCCTCACATTCACAAGATGTCTTGTCAGAGGTGAAGGAAGGGTTTGGTAATCAGATAAATTGTATAAAACAAAACAAAAGAGAATTACAGCGCCACAGAGCGCTAGTTAGTTGCAATTTGGAGAGCTAAATCTATTATATATATATATATATATATAGTATTTAATATTTGAAACTAGATGAACGAAATAAAGAGTAGTTTGATATTAATTTTAATTTAAAAAGAAAATTAAACGAGCTTAACTTTAAGAAAAGAAATAATATAAATATGAACATACAATATGATGCTTTACTTTTTCCCCCAATGGCTGATTTTAGTACCTTCATACCCTTACTTCCTTTGTATATCAATCTCTTAGGTTCTTCCATCTATTCTACACAGCCTTTCCTGAAAGTTAAAGTGAAAAATTGAAAGTTGACACAAATAAGAAGCCTTTTTTAAATTTTAGTTCAGATACTTGGACAGAAATTGTCCTTTGAGTTGCGTTATGCACTACGTGTAGAGAGGTCTACTGATAGTCAGATAGTGATGGAAGTTTGCCAAGAAATATGAAAATATTTAGCTCCATAAGCAATTCCTGAGTTTTTGGAGAGAAGGGGGATAGAAATACTACAGGATTAGGAGAGATTAGCAATTTTCCACACTGTATTGGCGCTAATAGATGACCAAAGCATTAGAATAATACAGTCTCTACACAGTGGTCAATGTTTTGTAATTGTAAAGGATTTTTCTCGATAATCCTACTGCCCTGTGTAATGCTAGCTATCAGTCTACCTATCTAGCTGGACATTGACGCTTATGGCAAGTGCAGTTATTATGGAACTATAAAGAATTCCCCCTTTTATGAAAAATTGCAAAATGGGTCCTTAAATATAATATAAGCCCCAACCCTAAAAAAAAAATCCCAATTGCATATCCCTACGTGTTTGTTGATGATAAGGTTTTTGTTATGTCTGAAAATGTACTTCGATCATTTGGTGTAAAAAATCTGAAAATAAATATATGTATATTTACAGGTTATCAAAGGCTTGAAGATAATATATTGAATGTTGCTTCGGAATTTAGTCAACAAGTGGAGAATATTTCACAGGCCCCCAAATGTCAATGTCCATCTAGCAAAAAAAAAAAAAAATCAAAGCTTTCTGTATTCCCAACCATTTATGCGGCAACAAGATAAGGCAAGAGATTACAAACGTAATTTTATTTCATGTCAATTTTCAGACATTAATAATGATATCACTCGCTTCAATGACCGTGTGGCTTAAGGCGTTAGTCTTGCGATGGATTAGACTGCTGATGACAGGGAGATTATGGTTCTATCTTAGTCGGGTATACTGAGGGTGGTTCTCTTAAATCGTTTCCTACTTTCTCCAAGCAAATGAGGCTAAATTTACTCTAAATACAACCTTCCTAATCCCTGACTCACTATCATAATTAGTAAATAGGAGTATAATTGAATTAGTAGTAAAAAGCTATGCTAAAAAAATTATGGTATCTTGAACAGAGGCGATAAAAGGTCTATAAACATGGAGATTGGTTTGTGCAAGTTACACCGCTGCCTTGGCGAGATCAAGCTATACACTAATATACAGTAGCCCCACGGCTTCTTTGGTGCTGACTGACAGCTCACAGCGGACTTCTGACAGTCAACATATAGGTGTATACCTAAATGGTGGCTGTCAAAAGTGACAGCTGCTAAACACACGTTTTTGCAGATCATATGGTATGGCGTAGGGATACATAATTTGGTCTGGTATCTTTTCAAAACCATCAGTTATCAGTTGTGAGCTGTCAGTCAGCACCAAAGAAGTCATGGGGCTACTTTAGTTATTACAGTCATGGTGTGTACAGTATAATATACTGCATACTATGTTTATCAAATTAAAAGTGGAATACCCTTTTTTTCTCTTCCAACGTAGCTGTTTCTGATAGAAATAGTTTTGAAATTTCCTCTTAAGCCCACCTCTTCTTCAATTTTTCCCCGTGGTCATTTGTTTTCATGTTCCAAATCAACGGCCTTTATTATACTATCCGTATCAGTCTCTCCAAATAGATGGTTTCCAACATTTTCACCTAAATATATGTTTGTTTACCTTTTGGAAAAAAAAAGAGCCAATACAAAATCACGAAGTCAAAACTCAACTCCATTCTCTGAAAGCAACGAGAATTACTTTAAATTCATCTTACATTGTGCAATTTAACTATCTCAAAACTAAAAATGATTGTTGGTATATATACGTATTTAAGTAAATATTATAACATTCATAATTATTTATTTAACACAACGTCTTACTACCTGTTCACGTTATACGCATAAGTACTAATTACGCTAATGAGTTAGGGAGGAGAAAGGTTGAATTTAGAGGAAGTTAACACGCATTTTCTTGGAGGGAGAGTGGAAAATTATTTTGAAAAATATATCAGTACAGCCGACTGGTATTTGAACCCCAACCTTCCTGTCATCGGCAGTCTCGTCTATTTAAAGAGTGACTCCTTAGAATATGCGGCCAACGAACCAGGTATTAATTTACAGAGACCTTCCAGTGAAAATGTAAGTACCCTGAGAAAATACTTTAAATGTTTATAAACATAAGTAATTAAAACTAAACTCATTTTAGAATATAAATATCAAAATAAATTTAAGAAATTTTGTTAAATACGGTATTTCCTGTTATTATTAACATCATACTATTGGTGTACTACCCCTTACAATTTAACTTCCCTTGAAGGGCAATGCCACCCAGGTTAGGAAACACTGATCTAGATACCTAATATTACATTTTACATACCTTTTGCCTGGCTCGCCGTGAGCAACCGATACGTATGAAATGTCACACTTGCGAGTATGGACTGATGTGTTGGCTGAAGGCTGAAGGAAATTGCCGGTGGCGGCGCTAGGACAAGAGCTGGTGATGCCACCACGGCTGGAGTTGATGTTTTCCCGTCCTACATTAGTCTTTTCTTTGTTTGATTTACACCACTGTGCAATCGCAAGGTCAGCTGCTCAACAGTCCTCGAGCCCAAACGCCATGCCGGTTTATTCTATTACTGCCCTTCACGAAGTCGGCTGCGAACTTATTCCCAAACACCTCGCAAGGTCAGCTGCTTAACTTTCCCAAAGCATCTAGTGCGTCTCGCATGAACAAAGATAAAATTAACAATTTTTTTAATCGGGTGGGGCTGTGTCGGTGCACGGTAGGAGGGGCTTTACGTTAATAGGCCCACGCTGCACCGCTTCCAATGTCTTTTGCTCCCGATACTTCCTTATTAGTTCCGACCCAGACATTGGGCTATTATAAGATAGCTGATAAGCTACTCCTTCCCGTTGTATACGCTTGGCATATTTATGGCTCGCTTTCCGGCTAGAATAGGAGGTAATTGTGAAATTTCTAGAATTTTTCAACTTCGATACACATTTTATTCACCAACACTGTAATGAAATTTAAGTGTTATGAGTTATTCCATAGATGTCGACGAGAGCTGTTGGTAGACACTCAAACAGGCGTCGTACCAATACATAGTGCAAAGTTATACAAGATGGAATATTTTCCGAGGCGCGGCGGATCATACACAAAATGGGGGGGGGGGCTCACCTCCCACTTGACACGGTGCGCTATCTGAAGCTCAATGACGAATCTTTAATCCCTCAGCTATCGAATGATATCAGTTTGGTTTGGCTAACTTTAGTACTTTATAAATTATTAAGCCAAACCTTATCGAATGATTTCGTTACACTCAACCTTTCGCCTCGTAGTCTCCTAGTACTGTTCTAAATTTAAAGACTTACTCAAAACAGTTTTTAAAATTTCGATTCCTGTGTTTACTCAAACCAGTGTTGATGATCTCCACACTGTACCTAATACTTCCTTTTTCTGTTCCACATGAATACGACCTTATTATAATTCTGGACGTGTTATAGTACACGATTCTGCATGTTTTGAACGACTAAACGTATTCATTAAACTAAACCTCCATGTTTAGGTACATATATATCGTGTCGCTGCATCGTATCCACCTACCAAATGGACATGTTTAGGGTTTTGAAACACTTAGGTGCCATCATTATAAATTAATGACGTGCGTCCTTCCCGTGAGAAAGATGGGGACTGATCCCGAGTCCCGTTAGTTCATGTGGTGCTCTCTCACACCACACAATATAAGAATTCACGCTTACCATCATTTTGTTAGGTCAGGAATGATTGAGTTGACAAACTATCTACTATTGTCTAAATTCATCAAATGTTATGAAGAATCAACTGATAGTTTCCATATTCGTGGTTTTCAGTGCTCGCAGTAAGACAAACGATGTTTGTCTATCCTGATAAACCAAAATTAATCTGAACTTATTATCAGCCTGAGATTTCTTGACAGTGGGGTCGATCTGGCAGTGGGTGCTTAGTTCCAAATGAAGGATGGGCTTGATAACCAAGCCTTTAATTTTCTTATTTTTTAAGTTGGTAGGTTTCACACATCGATAATAAAATAGTTATCATTTCTGTGTTAATAATAGTAGATAATACCTGGATAGATATTGTTAGACATTGTTGTATGGTTATCAGATGATCCAAAATAAAGAATTAATACCAAAATAACAAAGAAAAATTATGTAACGAATAAACGTGTCTTGTAAGTTGTAATGTAGGCCTACGCAATAAAATAACAAAAACAAATGGATGATGAATACATATATGTGAGACTAAAACAGTAATATATTGATTAAAAATGTATAAATATACTTGAAATGTTTATAATATGTAAAAGTACAAATGAAATTTTATTAACTAGCAAATTATATGAACATATATATATATATATATATATATCAAATTAAAGTAATTATAAGATTTTTGCCAATTGATGGCAAATTCAATTATATATAATGGCAAAACAATATGCAGTGGCGCAGGAACGGTGGAGGGAAGTACGGGGGTAAATTTTACCCCCCTAAAATTGGAGGGGGTAAAAGTATCATTTTTATCCACCTTCAACCCCCAAATAATATAGTAAAATATTTAGATAGTATAAATATCTTGTTGAGGCAAGATACAAAGTCCACACTAAGTTAACATAATAATAATAATAATAAAACGTGCTTGGAGCACAAACTGTTTGAAAACTCTGATAGTGATATCAGCTACTGCAGAAAGACGTTTTCCAATGCTTATACGAAAGAAAAAATTATATTCTCTCCACGATGAGACTAAACCACCTGTGTCTACTGAATGCATACCCAGAGAGGTTCAACGAACTTGAATTTGCTAAACTAGTTAGTGGTTTTATAGCTAGTAAAGAATATAGGGCAAAGGTGTATGGAAACCTACTTTAATTTTCATTGTTTCATAATTTTTAGTTAAATCACATCAGATATAATTTTTCTTAATTTGTTTTGTGTGTATTGATTCTAATGTTTGGTATGACTAAAATAAATGAGAAAAATGCAAAATGGGACCGTTAAATACAGGTATCCCTCGTTATGCGCGATATCACTATACGCGTTTTTATCAAATGCGATTAAGAAATAATAAAAATAATGCATGGCTGGCTATACTTTCACAGTCACCTTGTTCGGTGGTGACTTGACCTTGTTCGAGCACATTCCAGTGAGGACAGTGTGCTACTGTACAGTTTGGTGTTAGGAGGGGTGGTATTGACAACATTGGAGATGAATGGGCAGAAGTTAAATAGTCCTGTATGAAGGAAGTTTGAAAAAATATTTGGCGTAAAGTTTCTGATTCTCATGATTTTGATCCTGAACACGAGCTTTCCCATTCAAGACATGACATCGTTGATATAGCAAAATGTTGGATTTGAGGACGCAGACCAGGCAAATGTGGATGAATTGCTCCAATCCCACTCAGTAGAACTCACCAATGAAGATCTTCTAGAAATGAAGAACGGTATAGAGGATGAAGAAGAAGAGAACAATATTGTTGAGATTATCAAACAATTAAAAAAACTTACTTAATTTTATAAGCACGTTGACAGTGCAATTATAATCATCGAAGAGAATGTTCCTAGCATGGATAGACGTGCCAAAGTTGCCAGAGAGATTGAGTTATTCGGCTTGCTAAAAAGCACTTTATGGAGAGAAAAAGAATGCTGCCCGTCAACTGAGTCTTGACTATTTCATCAAAAAAGTTGAAAATCTTTAGTCTAACGACCCTGGGCCTTCACGACATCAAGAGCTGTCAGGCCAGAGCCTTCAAGAGAGCAGGAGTTTACCGTCCCAGGGCCTTTCAGAGAGCAAGAGCTTACAGTCTAAGGGACTTCAAGAGAGAAAGAGCTTACCGTCCAAGGGCCTTCAAGAGAACAAGAGATTATCGTCCCAGGGCCTTCAAGAGAGCAAGAGCCTACCATCCCAGGGCCTTTGAGAGAGCAAGATCCTACCATCCCAAGGCCTTCAATAGACCAATAGCCTATCGTCCAAGGCCATAAAGAGATACAAAGCTTACCATCTAAAAGCCTTCAGGAGAGCAGAAGCCTACCGTCCCAAAGCCTTCCAGAAAGCAAGAACCTTCCGTTCCAAAGCCTCCAAGAGAGAAAGAGCTTACAGTTTCAGGACCTTCAAGAGAGCAGGAGAGTGATAATCCAGATTGTCTAGATCCTGTTAATTTATCATGCGATTTAAGATTAACAGTAAGTGTACCTGTAGCATTGTATTAATTAAATTAATTTATTAAAACTTGCATTTGTTTACAAATTCCAGGGGATTGAAGATTGACAAAAGGTGTGGACTACCTATAGTATTGTACTAGTTAGATATCTACCCCCACCCCCAAATAAAAACGTTCCTGCACCACTGACAATATGTATGTAAAATCACTAAAGTTGGAGTTGATGTCTTGGAGCATAATTGTGCTAACTTTTCTGTCGGTCGTCGTACTAGAATATGGCCAATGTTAGTGTTGTTCTTCAAGCCGCCAAGCCTACTGGAAGTGTACAGCGTCGCCAATTCATAGTCTCACTAGGAAAAGACCTAATACGAGAGCATCTACTTCGATGGTCTGGAGTTAAAACCATGCCGTGAGAACCGCGTTCAATAATTTCAAAGACCTTGAATGCCGTAGAAGAATCTCGACATGCTGATGACCTGCAATAGAACCTACCAAAAACATAAAGGTGCCACACCTGTCCACGCAATAGGGATCAGAAACATAGTACCTCATGCTCAAAGTGCTTCAGAGGAGTGTGTAAGAACCACAGCACTCAAGAGATTGTTTGTGATGATTGCACTGATTGATAAGTATGTAAGTTTAGTTATACTCATTCCAAAAAATATATTATATGTTACCAAATTTGCCCCACTAAATTTCAAAACGTAAAAATAGTGATACAATTATTTTTTTTTGCTGGTGGTTAGGAACATCAGTTGGGGACATGGAACTGCATCAAGTTTAATAAAATAGCATCCCGTTTAAAATTAATGAACATTTTTCAATTTTTTTTTTAATATTCCATATGGGACTTTAGAAAGAAAACAAATTATTTCACACTATTTAAAAATAAATTAAAAAATATTGTAGCATTTATTGTTATAAAAGCTACTAAACAGTGAAAAATATACAAGACTAGTATCTAATGATAATAATAATCCCGTGTAAACTCACCATTGCCCCATTCTGCAGTGGCCCCTCCCAAGTGTACTTCACGCACCAACACAATATGCCGCGAAAAAATCACCAACTGACTAAACGAGCGAACTGTGTGTATGCTCGCACTATGAATTATCATAAGTCATGCTGGGAAAGTATGACGTACATCCGTTAAAAGACGGTGATGTGTCCAAAAAACTGTTGTTCTAGCTCCGTCCGCAAGATTCTCGAATGTTCTACCTCCGTCTAGTTACCCCTTTCCCCTCTTCTTTGTTGTGTGTTCACCTCTGTTTTCACTAACCCTCTTCCCCCTGTTTCGAGCCTGAATATGAGCGTATATAATGATGTAACTCTGATTTATATGTCACTCTTGACTGGATACTGTCTCTGGACACACTTAGGTATCCTGAATCATATAAAAGGTACACAAATTCAATTTCGGCTGTTGTATTGCAAAACTCTTTTTCGGCAAATTAATAGACCACAAATTTATGAATTACGTAATGATTTAATCATTTTGGTATATTATGGCTTATAATCCTCATATCTACTTTATTTTTGATTAACGTGAAATGCCCTTTTGGGTTTAAATGTTGCTATGTTTGTCAATGTAATCAAGACGACGTATCGTTCGAAAATTCATTATGGGTTAATACTCATCTGTCGCACGGTGCCATATTGTTTATAATCATTCTTAGGTTGTCAAGGTTAGTATGATATCAACTTATAGCCCTTCTGGCTTGGAAACTTGTCTTGTAGATTTGGTAATATTTATGCCAATAGATAAATGTTTTGTAAATATCTTTTCAATATTATTGACGACCTATCAGAATATAACGTTCTTATATTTTAAATTTTGTGTAACTAATTGTAAACTATGCCGAGGTGATGGATATTCACCCGTAACTATGGACTTTGTTTATATATATATAAATATATATGTATATATATATAAACAACAAAGTCCATAGTTACGGGTATATATATATATATAGTTATAATGTTCATGTTTAATATCTATTCATTTATATCAATAAATAATCTCCTGTTTATCTTATGCTATTTCTTAACACTTCACGTTTATCCTTGAATTCCCACATTAATAGTTGAGGAACCTAGTAATATTTTAAATAATTAAATATTTGAGGAGTGGGTTCGGGGAAACAGAAAACAAATAGGCCAATGTATGGTATATTTAGCTTGTGATTATCCTATCGGCTCCTCTGCAAATATTGTCTCTTTACCTTTTGGATTTTTTTTAAAATATATTATTGTTGTGCACCGGCCTTAGCTCAGTTGCGAATAAGGGTGGTGTTACAATATAATTATTCATTAACACTCTTACTATTATGTATTTGAAGGTTTAATAAATATTTTTGTGTTTCTATAAATGTTCCGAATCTTCGGGTCACTAATGACTCATTAGGGCAAATATGTAACTTTTTTTTACCATGGTAGTTGAGGGTTAAAGTGTAAACACACATATTTAGTCAAATAATTAGGTATTTCAAGGATTACCTGATGGAGTCACACTTTGACAAGTTCATTATCATGAGCAACTTCCAGCCACTGGATGGGTCTCTCTGGAACATAAGCCTCTCCACCGCCTCTTTTCCTCCACCTTGGCTCGGTCCTATAATCTCTCCTCCATGCTACTCCTTACTCCTTTCAGCCATCTGTCAGTTGGTCTTCCTCCCAGCCTTCTTCCCCCACCCGTATTACCAACATCCTTCTCATCATCCTTTCTCCCTTCTTATCACCTGACAACACCACCTTAGTCGAGCCTTCTCTATCCTGTCCTTCTGGATTGGCTCTTCCTTTACCATTCCTCTTAAGGCCGATTCACACAGAACTCTAAACTAAGCTAAGCGAAGCAATAGTTTCTATTTCCCCTCCCAAATTCAGCATGGTTTCTTTTTGGTTTGCTCTAGTGAAATTTAGTTATGGCGTCCAAAATGCCTTATTTGAGTTTAGAGGATAGTACTGAGGAAGAAACGATGCTGCTGTTAGCAGCTGTTTTGTAAGATGAAGTAATTTTAGGAGGTTGAGGTTTGACTTGTTCAATCAACGCTTTCTGCATTTTATTATTAATAAAATTATTTAAATATAAAACCTAAATAGAGTATTACCTAAAAACATGTGAAAAAAACCTAAAAACAAAACTTCAACACATCTTTAGTTATTTTTACCAAACCAGCACTGCGTCTGTTCAACATGGATCCCAAGCTGCGTTATGCGCATGCGCATGAGCAACGTCAGATGGCTCAAGATGGGAGATGGAATTATTGCCCGGGCAGCAATTGTAAAAAACATAGCACGGGGTAGCAAGGCATAGCTTTCTGTATGAGCCAACACATTTAAATAAATGGTCCGCTATTTTTCTAAAGAGTTATCAGAGCAAATCTTAGCTTAGTTTAGCTTAGCTTTGCGTTCTGTGTGTACCGGCCTTTGGCAGAGCAAATCTTAGCTTAGCTTAGCATTCTGTTTAAACTGGCTTTTATTCTCTCATTTATCATTCTGTCAAATTTTGTCACATCGATTCTGCTTCTCAGGAATCTCATTTAACTCACCTACATTTTGCTTTTATCCTGTTCCTTTACTATTCATGTATCTGCAGCTGGCATTAGTATTGATTTTAACAAGTTATTCTATATTCTATGAAATAACTAGATGCTCTCTAAATTGACCAATGGCATGTAGTTAAAGTTTAAACTAAGTATTATTATTCATCGTTATTGGACAATTGGGTGCTCTATTAATTACTGTTAGGCTATTTATACTAAATCTAAACAATTAAAAAGAAAAAATATAGAATGCAATCATAGGTAATAAAAACTGAATCTTAAAAATAATTTTTTTAGTAATAATAAGTTATAAGAACTGCTAGAATGGCACTTGGGATTACATTGAAGTAAGCTATTGAATGTTACACTACTCTCATGCTAATTCCACTAAAACTAGATTCGTCAAAACAACAAAATAGTTATTAAATGAAGTAATAGTATTATTAAAACAAATAGAAATAAAAATTGATTCTTAAAAAAAATCTCATCATTTTATAATTAAAATATTTATTACAACAGGGATTACTAGATTATCACTTGGAATTGCACAGTCCATTATTTTTGAAGCAATCACACTTTTTGCTGTCCCAACATTTTTTGAATCCTTGAACAGTTCCGGTATGTGTGCTGTAGCAACATACGGGAGCGATGTCTCTATATTCGGTACTTCTTTTATTCTAGCACTTTTTATTTCATACTCATTAAACTGAGACCTATGCAACCATTTCTTGTTCAAAACTGTAGAAATACGGACTGTAATGTCTCAGAATGAGTTTTTCCTGATATTAACTTCATTTACTTAGCTTGACTGTCCAAACATTATTTATCTTCTCGTCTTTTCTTCTTGATAATTATTTTATCTAAACACTATCTACAGTCCTCTGCATTTTATCTTCAAAATGACCGTTTTCTGACCATGGTATGAGGACAGGTTGTTCACATTTCCCACAAAATAAATTTTCCTTGCAATATTTTGAACAAAATATACATACTCTTAACACTTTTATTAGTGCCTGTTTCTTCAACCAAAAGTTAATTATCAGGTTTATACTCGTATGAAGTGCTTGGTGCATTCAAAGCATCTTGTAATTGTTCTTAATATTACAAAGAATCAGCTACTTCTTTCGGGATAGAAGTTGTTGACAGTCCAACTCTAAGTGCACAGCCAAACCTATCCTCGTAATACCAGAGTGAGGAGTTTTGCTTTCATAAACTGAGTAATTAACTCACTACTCAAATAAGTGGATTTATTGTCTAGCATCAAAGTTTTCAACATGTTTTCTACGTCCTGGTCAGCTCTCTTGACACTACCCTGGCTCTGGATATGCCTTGGCTTACCATGAACGAACCTAAGTCCTGGCCAAGTTATTTTTAAGTCATCTATAAGTTTATTACTGAATTTTGTTGGACTGAAGAATATTTGGAGCGCCAAACAATAGGAATATCAACCAGCTGTGTTACCACATCTTCTGCTCTCTTTGTTTGAAGAGGTATTAACTCAACAAACTTAGTCAGATGGTTTTGTTAACTAAAATAGATTTTTAGCTTCCATCAGTTTAAGGCTGGAAATCTATAAGGTTTACTTGACATCTTGAGTTAAGAACTGAAAATAACGTGGATTTAACAACACCTTTATTTCCCATTTTTCTTTTTTCTTGACAAGGCTCACAAACACTCAAAAACATATTTATGTAATTTTGAATGACATTTTTGTAGCGACTATTAAGCTATTTTATCATATGTTTGTTATCAATATACCCATTGGATACATGCGTTTCAAATAAAACAAAACAAAAAAACAATGCATTGCTTGAACAAAAAAAACACACCAGGTTCTACACCTGTCAATGGCTATATTATTTGCTACACTCCCTGCACTTCAAGGACATCATAACGCTGAAGAAACCAATAATCACTATATAATAATATTCTATAGGTAATATAATAACGATATTTTAGATTTCTTGACTTCTGCTAACTACTGTACACGACCCCTCATTCCAGTTTAGCCTTGACGGTCTATATTTATTATTGAGGAATTCGTAAACAACCTCGTGGGCATCCTTGTCGAGTAAACATAGTTGTAGACCGTTTGGTAATATTTGAGTATGAAAAATCTATAGTCCTGGAGCTCCGCTTCCGCATACCACCCACCCCTACACTTGCAGCCCCCCGACATATCGATTATTGATGATTGCTAATTGATTATCGA
>CABFVX010009996.1:0-15875 GCA_902151425.1 Timema shepardi | reverse complement strand
GACAAGATACCCCAGCTATCTCGCCTGGAGAGAGTACATGAAACCACACCTCCCTGACCCCAGCTATCTCGCCTGGAGAGAGTACAGGAAACCACACCTCCCGATGTAGTGTTGACTCACTAGCAGTATCGGTGCCCCTGTCCGTCCATTGGTCGCTGCCATACAGCAGGTCCTGCTCGTGCAGAGGTAGCGGAGAGATCTTGACGGGCTTCACGTACTCTACTTGGTGTTTCCCCCACTGGGCGCTAGGGTCGTCCCCATCACCGTCGATACTCAACTTGCGGCCCTTGGACACACCTGCCAACAGAACAGACACAAACACTTCCATCAACATGTTGGTAGGTTGGTAGGTCGGAGGTGACGAGGTATGGGGTTGAGCTACAAGTTAACATGATATGTGAAGAACACATGTGTGAGACATGGAGGGAGCCACCCACTACACGGGACACGCTACCACTCTACTATCTCTGATGGTAGCTTCCGAACCACTAAGACAATCCTCAGAATGTTCTGTTGTTTGAACAAGGCTGGATCTATGTTTCTAACCCTGCGCCACAATACCGGAGTGGACAACCTACACAGGTATTAGTGTAGATGGTAGGCTTGTTTCCATGGCAACAAGTGCTGCTATACACGGGGTAAGCTCTCCCTTGGGGGATTGTCTCCGTGAGGAGGAATAATGTGAGATGTACCATGACCTGAGTGAGAGGATCACTGTGTGTCGGACAAGGTGAGAGGATCACTGTGTGTCGGACAAGATGAGAGGATAACTGTGTGTCGGACAAGGTAGTGAGGATCACTGTGTGTCGGACAAGGTAGGAGGATCACTGTGTGTCGGACAAGGTAGGAGGATCACTGTGTGTCGGACAAGGTAGGAAGATCACTGTGTGTCGGACAAGGTAGGAGGATCACTGTGTGTCGGACAAGGTAGGAGGATCACTGTGTCGGACAAGGTGACAGGATCACTGGGGAGAGAGATGCTGTAGTTGGTCCGGAAGCCATGATCCACCTTCCTTTATCTGATACAAGTTTCCGAACCATTAAAGTTATGTGAAGCAGTCGATTAAAAGCACGCATTGGCCCGTTATAAGCGATGTCACGAAACAGAACACTTCCACTGTCAGAACCAACACCCTCTTCTTTGTCCCTGGACCATTAGAGAGGTGACAATCCTTTACTGTGACACGTATTGTCGAGTATAGTCGCTTACAACACAACCAACACCCTCTACTCTGTCCCTGGACCATTAGAGAGGGGACAATTCTTACTGTGACACGTATTGTCGAGTATAGTCGCTTACAACACAACCAACACCCTCTACTCTGTACCTGGACCATTAGAGAGGTGACAATCCTTACTGTGACACGTATTGTCGAGTATAGTCGCTTACAACACAACTCACACATCATCTGGCTTCATACAACCCAGTCGTGTTCTCTGGAGGACCGGCTGTTTAGAAAATGTCCTTGCAAACCACATCCAATATTAGGAGTGATTAGTTTCAGCTACATATGATGAACAGTGTTGCCAGCTAGTAAAACCAAAATATAATTTGCCACTAGTGTTCAAAATTATCTAATTTCCCGCTATAAATAAACTGAATACAACGAGATTTTAAATGTTTATTATTCTTCAAAACGTAAGGGCTAAGTTGTCTTGGCCAAGAAAATAAAAACGTTGGCTAGTTTAAATTATTGGGGTCAGTAAATTCTTTCCGCAAGATAAATATTGTTACAAATGAGTGTTTTAAACAACCTCAATCCATTAAGAGAAAGAATGCGTCACAAAATACTTGTAGAGCCCACTTTGAAGAGAAGTATAGCCACGAATACAAAATTAGATCTCCATTTACAAAACTCAACCATATATTAATTTAAAATTAACAAAATAACACAAACCCCAAGAAAAGTATTTTGTACCCACTGGTAAAAAGTTAGAAACCCTTTAGCCGCTAGATCTAGCGTGAAATAGGTTAGGTTGGGAACACTGATAATGGAGGGCTCTTGGAAATACAGCGCTCAACTAACTGGATAGTTTGTAGTTTTTACTTTCTCGTGATACCCTGGAGAGAGACGGTATTGTGATTGTCAACAAAATCGAACTAGAGAAAGAGAGTTTTAAATTAAGTAGACAAACCATTATATTGGTTAATTATGGTTGTAGGCTTTAAATTGAAGAATGACCCTGGGCACAGGACGATAACGTATTAGCCCACGTGTCCACCCATATCGCTGTTATGATGCCAACACGTGACGTTAGGTACACTCCCAGACATAAAATGTGGCCTGACCAGCGAGCCACGGTTTTTGAAAGGCTCTGTACCATCCATTGAGTCATGCCATCCAAATAACAGAAATAGAGAGCGGTAAAAATAATCCTCCGCGAGAAAATTGTGCCAAACAATGAAGGAAGTGTGGTAGTCACGTGGTTCCTGGGCCGGAAGTGGCAGAGAACAGCGCACCAGTGTTGCCAACAACCGAGACCAATGTTTCTCCGGCACAAGGGTCTCACCTGTCAATCAATGATGAGGATATCAAGAGTAGTATCCGGTCTATCGTGGTCTATCGTGGTCTATCGTACTCTCACTGTGTGGTGCTCCAACGACCTTGAAGAGGATTCATCTCCTGCATATGTTTACCGTGAGTAGGATGGATCACGCAAATTTCAACCGCCATCTTGTTTAGAATTAGTCCCACGACATCAAAATGAAAACCTATTCAGTAATGGCTTAACTTTCGTTTCAGAGTTTCATGAATTACATTAGAAATGACGAGCCCCCCCTCCCCCCTTCTTGATCTGCCTGTGATGATCGGACAGCGGGGTCCGTGGCTGTATGGACCTACTGAGGTCCTCTCTGTAGATATTCACCACCAGAACACGTGACTTGCAGAGGGCAACCAGACAGAACTAGACAGAAGCCTTACCCACCTGCTCGGTCTTTTTAGCCTCTCTTGGTGGTACGAAATATACAGTTAATATTTTTTTTAAGCCCTGATTTGTCTAAAATAATCGGCCCCATACAAATTAGGTTCTCCTGGAATTACATTCACGGAACAGACGAACTGTTGGCCCATCTTCCAAAGGAAACCTCTACCTTTAGGTTAAGAGCCAGCTGCGCCACAGAGATATAACATATCAACATGACAGTTATATTGTTTTGGAGAACCTAACATATGCAATGGATGACCAACTGGCCGAGAATAAGTTCAGTCCGTTGAGAAAACCAATTTATTTTGTTTTTATTAAATATCGACCACCTAGAAAGCATTGGTATAGCCCACACTTTGGATGGTATTAAAATATAACTGTAGAGTAGCCAACGTTGCTAAAATATAACTGTAGAGTAGCCAACGTTGCTAAAATATAACTGTAGGGTAACCAACGTTATTAAACGGTTACTGTATTGCTGGTGGGAAAATTGGCACTAGGTGTCCAGTGTGATATCTGAAGAACAAAGAGTTTGGCGCATGGATACATGAACTGTCTTATGACCATCAGAAGTGCACAGAATTTGAGTCAAGGCTACTTCCAACTGGCGCCACCAGAAGCGCGACTGGTAGGGGGCGTATGTCACTCCATGTATGGTGGTCATAAAATGTTGTAACAAGGTCAAAGGTTTGAATCCCGAATAAACAGTGTCGTATGAGAGACGGCGATATTTGTGGCAGGTCAGGGACAGCCACCGTAGTTGAGTGGTAACGGGAGTCAGATGCAGGTTCGTATCCCGGATGGTCACTACTGTACACAGCAAGATAAATATTCAGGGCGAGATTTACAACCCACAGAGGAGCTGTCGTGACCAACCAGGAGAAGGATCACTCTGAGTGTGTGTGTCAACATTCGACACGATGTTGGTGGGAAATATGGGGTACAGGCCCAGTAGTGACACTCGAGTACAGACACAGGTCCCAACTCTTCACTGGGCAGTGACACTCGAGTACAGCCTACAGGCCCCAACTCTTCACTGGGCAGTGACACTCGAGTACAGACACAGGTCCCAACTCTTCACTGGGCAGTGACACTCGAGTACAGACACAGCTCCCAACTCTTCACTGGGCAGTGACACTCGAGTACAGCCACAGAACCCAACTCTTCACTGGGCAGTGACACTCGAGTACAGCCACAGGCCCCAACTCTTCACTGGGCAGTGACACTCGAGTACAGTCACAACTCCCAACTCTTCACTGGGCAGTGACACTCGAGTACAGTCACAGCTCCCAACTCTTCACTGGGCAGTGACACTCGAGTACAGCCACAGGACCCAACTCTTCACTGGGCAGTGACACTCGAGTACAGCCACAGGACCCAACTCTTCACTGGGCAGTGACACTCGAGCACAGCCACAGGCCCCAACTCTTCACTGGGCAGTGACACTCGAGTACAGCCACAGGTCCCAACTCTTCACTGGGCAGTGACACTCGAGTACAGCCACAGGCCCCAACTCTTCACTGGGCAGTGACACTCGAGTACAGACACAGGTCCCAACTCTTCACTGGGCAGTGACACTCGAGTACAGCCACAGGCCCCAACTCTTCACTGGGCAGTGACACTCGAGTACAGACACAGCTCCCAACTCTTCACTGGGCAGTGACAAAGAAACTCCCTCTCTCTCACTCGGAACACGAGAGACGAGGGTGTCGCAATGGGTGCCTGTTCCATGTAGCATCGTGAAGGATGTAGGACCGGCCTTGTCGGAGTGTAAAGGTCAGGGTTCGAGTCCTAAGTGGGCCAATGTCGACCATCCATCAAGAACAACAGACCAAGGAGAAAGATAGGGACGTCTGGTCCAGTGGTGGGTTAGCACGCCTGACCATACAACAGGAACTAAGATAATATATTTTACAGGTTCGCAGTTATCAGTTATAGTAAACAGTTCTGACACTTCTCTAGTCCTCCGAGATTGTCTTGGTATCTTCACACGAGCAGACAGCCTGAGGAAGACTGAACATTTACTGTGAGCTGCTCGTGTACTGAGACTGAAGGAGTGCGCTCACCTCAAAGTCAGTTCAATTAGTACATGAGTCACTCTAGAGTGCCCGGAGTGACGTCCTGAGAACAGGATGGACACGAGCTACGATGACTCGCCCGAGTCCACATTTTCCCGTTGATAAACTTATGTTCTTTTCTGATGAGCCATTTGTCTTAATCTGTCATAATAATTAGGCTTGTCATGACAGAGGTCAATGCAATCACGATCCACTGATTGATGCCAATACCAGTTTGCCACGTTGGTTGCAGATGTTTCTAGAAGGGGAGATAACAAACTAAACTGCAACTTTGTGTAAATGTGAGACCGCCCGGACACAACTTTCCAAGAAGACGACAATAAACAACTCAACGAGATTACCTTTGACCCGAGTTTGAAAGGTCTGCGGACCTCCATGTCACCTCCTACCATCGCAATCTAGAACTGACCGGCTGCATGAAGGGACATTTCCTCATTCCTCAGTCACACGGCTGTATTTCTGATGGTAGCGACAGCTGTGGAGCTTCCGGACCACTAAAACAATCCTCAACAATCCTCAACTATCTCAGAATGTTCTGTTGTCGCCTTGTTTCACGTGAAACGTCCTTCAGAATTGGATAATTTGACATTTTATTATTTTTATAAACTATAAATATTGATATGAAAAGTTTTAATAACAAATAACGCGGAGTTGTCGGACGTCTAAGACACCACATGCTCGATTACAACCGTAAAATAAAGATGGTGGGTGGGTGCACCTAGGAGGTGAGGGTGCTCGTGGCATTCAACAGAGTTGTTGATAATGTTGGTTTGTTGGGTACGAGTTCCTCGGTTGCGACGAACCCAGGCCTAGTCTGTGCGCACTGGTCTAGGGTTCAATGCCCCGCTATTTTAAGGGTTCCTCCCCCCCCCCCCCCNNCCCCCCCCCCCCCCCCGAGCTTCATGGCTGGGAACATTAGTAGAACCATAAACCATGCTTTTACTTCCCTGCCATGACGCTACACTACGCCCGCTGAACTGAGGCGTGGCTGTACACACTTCATGGAGGGCATTCGTCCAGCGACCTGAGTATATGAAGTGTGTGCTGATGTCTCGTGGAGGAAACTGCGTTAATAACAATTACAAGGTTTGTGTAAATAAACATCTGAGTGAGAATTATGGATAGTTTCGGTAGTGTTCGGATAGTTTCGGCAGTGTTCGGATAGTTTAGGCAGTGTTCGGATAGTTTCGGCAGTGTTCGGATAGTTTCGACAGTGTTCAGATAGTTTCGACAGTGTTCAGATAGTTTCGGCAGTGTTCGGATAGTTTCGACAGTGTTCGGATAGTTTCAGCAGTGTTCGGATAGTTTCGACAGTGTTCAGATAGTTTCGGCAGTGTTCGGATAGTTTCGGCAGTGTTCGGATAGTTTCGGCAGTGTTCGGATAATTTCGACAGTGTTCGGATAGTTTCGACAGAACGAATGCACTCGGGATATTGCAAGTTGTAAAGTTTCCACTCAGTCTAGTTACTCCCGAGGACAATAACAGAGATAACAGCTCTCTCCTCACACTCATGTAGTGACAATAACAAAGATGACAGCTCTCTCCTCACACTCACGTGAGTTACAATGACAGAGATAACAGTTCTCTCCTCACACTCACGTGAGTTACAATAACAGAGATAACAGTTCTCTCCTCACACTCACGTGAGTTACAATAACAGAGATAACAGTTCTCTCCTCACACTCATGTAGTGACAATAACAGAGATAACAGTTCTCTCCTCACACTCACGTGAGTTACAATAACAGAGATAACAGTTCTCTCCTCACACTCACGTGAGTTACAATAACAGAGATAACAGTTCTCTCCTCACACTCACGTAGTGACAATAACAGAGATAACAGTTCTCTCCTCACACTCATGTAGTGACAATTACAGAGATAACAGTTCTCTCCTCACACTCACGTAGTTACAATAACAGAGATAACAGCTCTCTCCTCACACTCTGTTGTACACCAGATGACCACGAGACCCGGTGCTGATGAAACACTCTTGTCCCCGACTGTACCAATATGACACACCCTGTATAGCTGACAAGGGAGCCTCCCACTCCAGACAACCAACAACTAGAGCTCTCAACCGACGTGCTGTTAGTTGTTCTGTCTCAACAGACACACGAAGGAAACATTTCCACACTCCTCAACCAACAACTAGAGCTCTCAACCGACGTGCTGTTAGTTGTTCTGTCTCAACAGACACACGAAGGAAACATTTCCACACTCCACAGCCAATTCCTTGCCTCCTCCACATTATTCTCTCGTCTTATCTTTGTTTGGGAATCTCATGATCGAACAAGAGGAGGGGAGAAAGCAGAAAAAAAGGTTTAAAAAAAAGTGTTGTTTTTTTAAGTTGTGAAGCGAGCCAAGCATTTAACTTGGGTCTTTGCCCCTTACTCTCATGTTTGACGAGGATATATCCGAGAGATGACATGGGGTGTGTAGCCCAGGGGTGGGCGGACATTTAGGGAGGATTCTTCTTGAGGAATACACAAGGTGTTGATGGCTCAGTCCTGGCAGTTCCAGGGCTCATGGAGTATAGTTACATGGTCCCTGTAGTGTCTGCAATAGCTCCACTGGTCCCTGCAGTGTCTCCAGTATCTCCACTGGTCCCTGCAGTGTCTCCAGTAACTCCACTGGTCCCTGCAGTGTCTCCAGTATTTCCACTGGTCCTCCAAGTATCTCCAATAGCTCCACTGGTCCCTGCAGTGTCTCCAATATCTTCACTGGTCCTCCATGTGTCTCCAATATCTCCACTGGTCCTCCATGTGTCTCCAATAGCTCCACTGGTCCCTGCAGTGTCTCCAATATCTTCACTGGTCCTCCAAGTATCTCCAATAGCTCCACTGGTCCCTGCAGTGTCTCCAATATCTCCACTGGTCCTCCATGTGTCTCCAATATCTCCACTGGTCCTCCATGTGTCTCCAATATCTCCACTGGTCCTCCATGTGTCTCCAATAGCTCCACTGGTCCTCCATGAGTTCTTCTCGTGGTAGAGGCGAGTATATGAACCATGACCAGGACATGAACACAAGACATCAACAAGAGACGTGTGTAGAGTTGAAAGAAGACACACACATGGTCTGCAATGTGTTCCAAGTTACACCCTCTTGATCTGCTGCTATATGTCTAATAAATCATCCCTCCCTGTGTAAATAACGTGGCAGAGAGCCTTGTTCTTATCTAGACCAGACCCTACTCTCTCTGTGGAGTATCTGCCCCTTCACCTGGCGGGAATACTTCCACGCGAGACAACAGCTCGGTAATACATAGAGGGTCCGGTAATTGAGTTTCTTACATATCTTCATTCCTAGCAGGCGAGGGAGGGGATTGTGTGCTCTATATTACCAGGGAGGGGATTGTGTGCTCTATATTACCAGGGATAGGATTGTGTGCTTTATATTACCAGGGAGGGGATTGTGTGCTCTAAACTACCAGGGATAGTATTGTGTGCTCTATATTACCAGGGAGGGGATTGTGTGCTAGATATTACTAGGGAGGGGATTGTGTGCTCTATATTACCAGGGAGGGGATTGTGTTCTCTATATTACCAGGGAGGGGATTGTGTTCTCTATATTACCAGGGAGGGGATTGTGTGCTAGATATTACCAGGGAGGGGATTGTGTGCTCTAAACTACCAGGGAAGGGATTGTGTGCTCTATTATTACCAGGGAGGGGATTGGGTGCTCTATATTACCAGGGATAGTATTGTGTGCTCTATATTACCAGGGAGGGGATTGTGTGCTCTAAACTACCAGGGAGGGGATTGTGTGCTAGATATTACCAGGGAGGAGATTGTGTGCTCTATATTACCAGGGATAGGATTGTGTGCTCTATATTACCAGGGAGGGGATTGTGTGCTCTAAACTACCAGGGAAGGGATTGTGTGCTCTATTATTACCAGGGAGGGGATTGGGTGCTCTATATTACCAGGGATAGTATTGTGTGCTCTATATTACCAGGGAGGGGATTGTGTGCTCTATATTACCAGGGAGGGGATTGTATGCTCTATATTACCAGGGATAGTATTGTGTGCTCTATATTACCAGGGATAGTATTGTGTGCTCTATATTACCAGGGATAGTATTGTGTGCTCTATATCAACAGGGATATGATTGGGTGCTCTACATTACCAGGGATAGGATTGAGTGCTCTATATTACCAGGGATAGTATTGTGTGCTCTATATTACCAGGGAGGGGATTGTGTGCTCTACATTACCAGGGATACTATTGTGTGCTCTATATCAACAGGGATAGGATTGGGTGCTCTACATTACCAGGGATAGTATTGTGTGCTCTATATTACCAGGGAGGGGATTGTGTGCTTTATATGACCAGGGATAGTATTGTGTGCTCTATATTACCAGGGATAGTATTGGGTGCTCTATATTACCAGGGAGGGGATTGTGTGCTCTATATTACCAGGGATAGTATTGTGTGCTCTATATCAACAGGGATAGGATTGGGTGCTCTATATTACCAGGGATAGTATTGTGTGCTCTATATTACCAGGGATAGGATTGGGTGCTCTATATTACCAGGGAGGGGATTGTGTGCTCTATATTACCAGGGATAGTATTGTGTGCTATATATTACCAGGGATAGTATTGGGTGCTCTATATTACCAGGGAGGGGATTGTGTGCTCTATATTACCAGGGATAGTATTGTGTGCTCTATATCAACAGGGATAGGATTGGGTGCTCTACATTACCAGGGATAGTATTGTGTGCTCTATATTACCAGGGATAGTATTGTGTGCTCTATATTACCAGGGAGGGGATTGTGTGCTCTACATTACCAGGGATAGTATTGTGTGCTCTATATTACCAGGGAGGGGATCGTGTGCTCTATATTACCAGGGAGGGGATTGTGTGCTCTATATTACCAGGGAGGGGATTGTGTGCTCTATACTACCAGGGAGGGGATTGTGTGCTCTATACTACCAGCGATAGGATTTGTAATCCTCCAGGATACAAACTACAGTCAAGAAAGCGCTGTTTAGAAAGTACAATAATATTTTGCTGTGTTCAACATTGATGACATTTTACTCTATTATTATTATTATTATTATTATTATTATTATTTTATCAATGTATCTATCCATGTGACAGGCGCAGTTCACAGGACATGAAGTACGAACAGGTGAAAGTAGATCTAGAGGCTTTTCTCCCTGTCAGATAAGGTCCTTCGTATCAAAGTTGGACTCTATCTCTCCCCGCTGTCATATAAATGAGGTTTTAAGGAATTTACAAGCCATCCTAAGGCTTCACAGAGTAATTATTTTATACAGCCTTGTTTTAATCTCCTGGTGTCTACAATTCTAAATTAACAACTGAATGCCAACTTATTTCTAATTAAAAAGAGGAGCATCGCTTTTATGGCGCGAGAGAAATATGTCTGCTATTTGAGGTTGGTTTTCCACGCTGTCTCAGAGAGTGCTGCCACATTTCAAAACAATGTAACATGAGCCACGACTTACAAACTAGCTGCACCCCCAAATAAAATGGTTGGAACAGTCAGTTTCTACTCCTCACGCGTGTTTACTTGGAGGTTATCAGATCATAAACCACGTAACTCTGTTGGGAGGGGGAGAATGGACAAATTTGGGTCTATACTTGGTGTTACTTGGGGGGGAGTGTAAAAAAAACTAAGAAAAAAGCGTTACATGACTTAGAGATGATATTATATTTTGTATTCTTAAATTTCAGACTTAATTTATTGAGAGTGTCCCATAGCAAAAACATGAGTGCCTCGTCTATAGTCCATACTGTACTGCAGTGGTTCTTTTTAACTGATGATTCGAATGGATGTCGCACTAAACTAACCTCATTGAGTTCCCTAGTGTTAGCCTCAAGAGGTCACCAGCCTAGTCCCCTAGTGTTAGCCTCAAGAGGTCACCAGCCTAGTCCCCTAGTGTTAGCCTCAAGAGGTCACCAGCCTAGTTCTCTAGTGTTAGCCTGTAGAGGTCACCAGCCTAGTCCCCTAGTGTTAGCCTCAAGAGGTCACCAGCTTAGTTCTCTAGTGTTAACCTCAAGAGGTCACCAGCCTAGTTCTCTAGTGTTAACCTCAAGAGGTCACCAGCCTAGTCCCCTAGTGTTAACCTCAAGAGGTCACAGCCTAGTCCCATAGTGTTAACCTCAAGAGGTCACCAGCCTAGTCCCCTAGTGTTAACCTCAAGAGGTCATCAGCCTAGTCCTCTAGTGTTAGCCTCAAGAGGTCACCAGCCGAGCGATCAAACCTGACTGCGTCGTATCTCCTGCTGATGCCTGCTACCTGCCTGATACCTGCCCTCGCAACCAACAGACTATGTCGAGGAAAAGCCTGGACATTCCCTCCCTTAGCAGTCCAGGGCTGACAACCCCCAAAACAAGAAGGTTAAGCTTGTATTTACCTTTCATTTAAAGTATTATTTCATGAACCTCTCTAAAAGCAGCAGTCAAATACCTTTACAACCTCAGAGGTTCTGTAAATGTTCGTACAAAAGGAACACTCAAGGTTCGTTAACAGAAGGTATTGTCAAAGCTCATGAGTAACTGTAAAGGTTTGCACAGCAGAAGGTGTTGTCATGTCGGCCATTTTAACCAGTCAATGATGTTTAACTAGGTTGATGAAAATACAGTCAGGGAGGGACCACCCTTTCAAATGATAGCAAGCAAGGAGGCCACGCTCACTCTCAACTTAGCCGGTATTAACTGTAGCACCGGATACGTGATAGTGACCGAGGCTCGTATTGGCCGGAGGTTATCAACCCGGACGGACCAATCAAATTTGGAACCGTCTTATCAGGGCCTGTCACTATTGGCTGTTGCTCAACACGTGATTGCACGAGTTCTTTTGTTCTGAGGGAGATGGTGAGACGGGGAACGGATGAGATGGGTGGTTTAGACTACCAACAGGTGAGCTCTCGGCCAAGAAGGCGCTAGTCATATGTACTTTATTAATTATCATATAATCAACTTAACGTCTCTTGGACTGCGATATGCTCGACCTTTACTGAAACCTCGAGGAAATGGTTTGCTTTTGTGATCTGATAGGCCTCATTCCACCACCTGCCTCCATTAACAACTGTCTGGTGGCTTCATTCCCCCCACCTGCCTCCATTCACAACTGACAGGTGGCTTCATTCCCCCCACCTGCCTCCAATCACAACTTTCAGATGGCCTCATTCCCCCCACTTGCTTCCCTTCACACCTGTCAAGTGGCTTCATTACCCCCACCTGCCTCCATACACAACTGTCAGGTGGCCTCATTCCCCCACCTGCCTCCATTCTCAACTGACAGGTGGCTTCATTTACGCACCTGCCTCCATTCACAACTGTCAGGTGGCCTCATTCCCCCACCTGCCTCCATTCTCAACTGTCAGGTGGCCTCATTCCCCCACCTGCCTCCATTCACAACTGTCAGGTGGCCTCATTCCCCCCACCTGCCTCCATTCACAACTGTCAGGTGGCCTCATTCCCCCACATGCCTCCATTCACAACTGTCAGGTGGCCTCATTCGCCCCACCTGCCTCCATTCACAACTGTCAGGTGGCCTCATTCCCCCCACCTGCCTCCATTCTCAACTTTCAGGTGGCCTCATTCCCCCCACCTGCCTCCATTCTCAACTTTCAGGTGGCCTCATTCCCCCACCTGCCTCCATTCTCAACTTTCAGGTGGCCTCATTCCCCCCACCTGCCTCCATTCACACCTGTCAGGCCCTAGCTATTAGGACAGGACTATAGTTGAGGGGGTGAGGGAGGGACGTTACTGAGATCATTGTGGGCAGCCCCTGGCAGGCACTCGTACAGCGTGTGTCAGTGGGCAGATAATACTGAGATCATTGTGGGCAGCCCCTGACAGGTACTCGTACAGCGTGTGTCAGTGGGCAGACGTTACTGCGATCATTGTGGGCAGCCCCTGGCAGGCACTCGTACAGCGTGTGTCAGTGGGCAGATAATACTGAGATCATTGTGGGCAGCCCCTGACAGGTACTCGTACAGCGTGTGTCAGTGGGCAGATCTATTATACCACACACATACCAGCGATGTTTTCATACTTAATTCGGTGGATAAACTTATGTTAAAACTATGATGAGCGCTACTATGAAACATACGACAACTTGTATAGCATCTGCGGCCGGGGTTCAATCCCAGGTCCCGGCAAAGATTTATCTGATTACCAAACCCTTCCTTCACCTCTGACAAGACATCTTGTGAATGTGGGGAATGCCAGGTCTCCACCGTGGTTCGGATTCCACGTTAAACTGTAGGTCCTCCATTTCATCTCCCAATCACCCTACCATTACACATTAGTGTAAGTGTCGTACAACCCGAACGGGTAGTAAGACGCGGTGCTAATAATAATAATAATAATATAGCATCTGTACAGGTTTTTTGTCCCCGTGTCTTACTACCCGCTCTACGCATGTTGGCAACTAAGGCCCGCCTTGCTATCAAATTACCCTCAGGCTGTCACATGGTTGCTCGGTTTCGCCAATTGTCGCCATGACAGTTGTAATTCAGTAGTGAAATGGTGCTACCCTGTGCAAGTATCGCGATACTACGGACAACTGATGCCCCATGCCGACCCACTGAGCTACTTGACCTCTCGTGACCTTGTACAATGACCTTGAGATAGTTATTATAATCTTGTGTTGGGGGTCACATCTAGCAGGGTCGGTCGGCCGGGAAAATTGCTCGTGAAATTAATTATCTTTATACTGGAGATGATGCCAAACTCAATGTTATGTTCATACAGAGTGTGTATTGCACTCGTATTGAATGGGACGAGTGTCAAATAGGAACAGACCAGAAGCTCACATAGCAGGACTCGAGCAATTGGTTCCATAATAACACCCGCGCCATATCTGGGTGTCTAGTTCTCTAATGTCCTAGCTATAATTGTTGTATATCTTCTTAAAGTTGCCATCATCTAATGAGCAATCTGTCTGTCTGTCTGTCTGAAGCAAAGGAAAGCACTGCAAGGGGTAACCAACACACAAGTCATCACGTGGTTACCCCGGGTACTTCTGCTAGTAGAAATTAAGACAAAGCTTTGCTGGATTTAAAATGGTGTTTGTGTTCACTTCAATATCTCGAAGATGTATTTATTAAATGTGTTCTTACACCAGTAAATGTAAATAATGCACACAATGATGTTAGAAAGCAAATTCAAGCCAATCTTTCTTAACTGGACGACAATCCCTGCTGTTTGTATTTAACCCAATCTTTCTTAACTGGACGACAATCCTTGCTGTTTGTATTTAACCCAATCTTTCTTAACTGGACGACCATCCCTGCTGTTTGTATTTAACCCAATCTTTCTTAACTGGACGACCATCCCTGCTGTTTGTATTTAACCCAGTCTTTCTTAACTGGACGACCATCCCTGCTGTTTCTGTTGTTAACTTCGTGAAAATAATAATTAAACTGATGTGTAAACTTCACAACTTGGGACATCTCGAGAACATTCGTTTCATTTGAACAGATCTTTTAAACCGGAACATTTTCTATCTCCCATTTCTAGTAAATATCCTCGTTGAAGCGGTCCCTCTATCGTCTCCCTGAGGAAGCAGTCGCTACCAGCAACCTCCAACCATTCACCCACGAGGTCCTGAGTTCGAGTATTGCAACATGGTTTCATATTCTAATATAACTTTAGTTGGCTATCACACTCGACTGTTAGGGAACATAAGGAGTACACAAGTTGAAGATAGTGATAGAGTCAAGTTTGATAACAATCCGCCAATAGCTTCGGAATAAATGTGAATCTGTGTACAGGTCTGCGTGTTGGCCAAACCACGTGCTTTCACGAGAGAAACTATACATTCAGACAGCCTTATAGACACCTGCTCCAGAAACTATACCTCCAGACAGCCTTAGAGACACCTGCTCCAGAAACTATACTTTCAGACAGCCTTACAGACATCTGCTCCAGAAACTATACCTCCAGACAGCCTTATAGACACCTGCTCCAGAAACTATACCTCCAGACAGCCTTAGAGACACCTGCTCCAGAAACTATACATTCAGACAGCCTTACAGACACCTGCTCCAGAAACTATACATTCAGACAGCCTTATAGACACCTGCTCCAGAAACTATACCTCCAGACAGCCTTATAGACACCTGCTCCAGAAACTATACCTCCAGACAGCCTTACAGACATCTGCTCCAGAAACTATACATTCAGACAGCCTTACAGACATCTGCTCCAGAAACTATACCTCCAGACAGCCTTAGAGACTAGACATCTGCTCCAGAAACTATACCTCCAGACAGCCTTACAGACATCTGCTCCAGAAACTATACATTCAGACAGCCTTAGAGACTAGACATCTGCTCCAGAAACTATACCTCCAGACAGCCTTACAGATATATGCTCCAGAAACTATACATTCAGACAGCCTTATAGACACCTGCTCCAGAAACTATACATCCAGACAGCCTTACAGATATCTGCTCCAGAAACTATACATTCAGACAGCCCTATAGACACCTGCTCCAGAAACTATACATCCAGACAGCCTTACAGATATCTGCTCCAGAAACTATACATTCAGACAGAAAGGAAACGTAGCTTTGTTGGATAGGTCAAGCCCATGATAAGGATCCAGACAAGGGGATAGCTAGGCTGCCCGGGAGTATAGGACATGGTTGCCACTCTCTCTCTCTCTCTCTCTCTCAACACACACAACCACAAGAAAAGATTCAAGTGCTCTACCAATCTCGCGATCAACAACTCATTTACCACAACAGGGCAATTTAAACTCTCCGTACAGAAAGAGATTAGAAAATTGCTATGGAATTAATCTAATTTCATATCCCGACGAGTTTAATCAACGGTTCAAACAGATCAGAGTAAGTGCTTCAGTTTATGTAGACAATACAC
>CABFVX010009995.1:0-15883 GCA_902151425.1 Timema shepardi | reverse complement strand
TATTTTGCTTTAACTAATTCTCAAATTACTCTCCTTTTAGAAATTCTACTGCCTCTTGACTGGTCACTGTGTTGCCCAGGTCACTGTAAGTAATCAAGTAATCAAGTAATCACTCAAGGATATTTGTCTTGAGAAGAGATTTAAGATTCTATCATTTTCTGCCTAATTGTAAAACTTGTAAACTGTAATCTTTCTAATGTCTACTGAATAAAACTATTGTGAAATTGAAATGTTCAGTATTCTAATTTACATAGTTTAGTAGCATAGTAGTAGTAGTCGTAACCGTTACATATTGTGGGCTTGCTGGAAAAACTCACTAAACCATTTTTTTCATATCTTTAGATTTTGGTACCATTATAAAATAAATAATGGCTCTTCATTTAGGTACAACTCACTAAGTCATTTGTTGCCATTTAAACTAACAATGAAATATTCTGTTAATCTCATCAAGTCAACAGAAACATTTTATTTTCAAGAAAATCTTACTAAATCATGTGAACTGACTTAGTGAGTTTTCTTTAGCATTGTTTTGTCAATAATTTAAAATATGATAATTTTTTTTTACTAACTACACAGTTGGTTAGTTAAATTATCCTGTAAACACTTGCTCATTCGACATTATCAATGACAACAATAATTAGGAAATAATATTTGTTTTACTTCTTAGGCTATTTTGTTTGTTTTATTTCTCACGTGTATAATTTAACCATCTATGAATCGGCATTCCCTAATAATGCATACTGTTATGCATGGACAGAACTAGACGGATAAAGAGGAAGCTCAGAAATAGGTTCATGCTTGCTACAGTGGATGAATCAACTTCCCTCTAATGTGGAAGAATTATCACTGTTCTCTGATACATGTGGCGGTCAAAATCGCAACAAATGTATATATGCCTTTATGCTAGACATTGTACAGAACACACATATATACATAATTGAGCATAAATTTATGGAGCGTGGCCATATATACATGGGGGTGGTCAGGTGGACTCAGTTTATAGTGCAATAGAAAACTCTATAAAGTATGTTCCAGTATATCCACGTCTTGATTGTCTGACAATTTTTAGAACAGCGTTATCAATGAGAAACAAAAACAAAAAAGAGTAGACCTTATCAAGTCAAGGATTTGAAATTCACCATTTTTTTATATCTAAGGAACCTGGCACCAAATAATGTTTTGAATACTACTGTTGATAGTGCTGGTAATAAAGTTTGTTGGTTATAGGAAAAAGGCTTTCGTTTTTTAAAAGACTGCCCAAATATAATAAAATACAGGTATGTTTAATTTGGACAATATAAGGAAATTGATGTAGGAAAACGTGGCAGAAATCAACTAGATAGTGAATGGGCTGGGCAAAATCTTTATAAAAAACAACTTCATATAAGCAAGGAGAATAAACAAGACCTATTATCTGTGCTGAAAGAAAGTTATTCCAGAAATATACCGTGCTTGATATAGTTCCATCCCAGATTGAAAAATGAATGAGAGATTCCCAGAACCAGGAATTCTAGATCCTGAAAATGAAGAAGATGCTCAGAAAAGTTTAGCCTTTAAATATGCACTTTGTAACCTCACTGTTGTTTATGGATTTTCAATGTAATTTTTTTAATCTATTCAAGTTTGAATTGTAAGTTAAATTAATTTTCTTTCCTATTTTGACATTTAAAATAGTAGACATTATGTCATGTACACGACAGAATGTTTTTTAAAGTGATTAATTAATATAGTATTATTTATTTTCTAATTGAATGACTGTAAAAATACCTTTTTATTTTTGAAATTCAACAAACAGATTTTATGTAATGAAAATGAGAAAGTTGTGTTCCCTTTGTTGGTGTTCTAACTATACTCCAATTTTATTGCCATTTATTTGACATTTGAACAAATAAACATTAAAATGTATTTTTAAATGGATATAATTAGTTCAAATCAGTAATAAATCTTGAGTTATGATTCAACACCTTTAAAAACAAATCCATTTGAATGATAATTTAAATAAATAGTTTAACCAGTAGTTATCATGATTCTAAAATAATGACTGTCACTCAATAAACCTTCTATAACACATATTTTAATCAGGGAAATTTCACTAAGTCATAATCAGATCATTAAGTCAACCTTTAATAGTATATTTTTGCGTATAACCAGAACGGGTAGTAGGACGCGGAGCTAAATATATATAATAGTATATTTTCTTATCATTGAAAACTCACTTAGTAAAGTGAAAGTAATTAATTAATTAATTAAATTTAATCAACACAATTGATGATGAAAAATATTATTGACACTTAATGTTTTAAAGTATGTTCCTAATATTACAAAAAAAAATTGATTTTTGATTATTTAAAAAAAAAGCATCATTCACTCGTAAACTAAAAATTACATTTCTCACAAATTAAGAATTTTGACTTGATGAATTTCTCCAGCAAGCCCACGATATGGTGATTCGTTGAGATTTATATTTTCTGAACATCTAAATGGCGAGGAATAGAATATATATTTACATAGAAATCCCAGCTCTAAAAATGACTTCCAGAATTTTGCAACTTTACAATTTTCCTACAATAAAACTATTAAAAATATATTTTATTGTAATGGCTACTAGCTATTTCTATATAATTGTGATATGCTCATGTGATCTAGTACAATAAGAAACAAACGCGTTATTCATCTGCAACTAGAGCGTGCCTCTCCTAAATGTATTCAACAGTAACGCTTTCTAATAAAAGATCTGATAAAATGTGTATTTTTTACACTGTAACCTTGTTAACACATAAATTTGGAGAAGTTGTATAAATCAACAAGCCAGCCCCAGTTGACTCATTCCGTCGACTACAATCCGACATACACACCGCAGCACTGTCAACGTTGAACTAGCTCGAGGACCGAGGTTCATTGCCAGACGTATTGGTTGAACCGCTCCCCAAAACAATTGAGCAGCGTTGCGCGTGGGCTCAGCGTGCGTCGGCGGGCGTATTCAGAACCTCTACGAACTTTGATTGTGTATAGACTTAAGTGCGTGTGGACGAGTGGAGAATGTTCTGGAACCCTTACCCCTTTCCTCTCCATTGCTCTACGCGTCCCGAGAACACACGATTTCATTAGGATATATAACGGTTAAAGTCCAGAAGTGATCACGCACAACGGAAACGGCTGCGAAGCAATACCTCGCAATCGGAGTCTGTCCTCCGGGACACCACAAATCAGTACAAATCCTCCCACAATGCACAGAAGAGGGTATCCTAGCCATTCCACACTGGCCACTAGCCTACCCTTTTCAGGGTGGAGCAAAATGGCCGCCCCCGACCACACAAAAACCAAATCAAACGACTCTGACATGACATTCACTTCGACACACGTTCTCAGACATGGAGGCCGACACTGACGGACAAGGGACCTTTACAATGGTGGACGAACTGGGACGCAAACGCAAATTCAGTCCACGAAAACACACACAAACAAAGAAAACAGCACTGACTGTTACTAACAAGTTTGACGCCCTGAAAAGGGCCAAAATTAATACCCCAACATCAGACGACCAGAACATTGACAAACAGCCACCACACCCAAGATACGCTACCCCCCAATAGTGACGCTAGGAACACAAAATTATAATAAAATAACAAAACTAGCCAAGGAAATAGGAAACGGAATTAAGATAACTTACGTAGCACACGGACTGAAGATCCACACAACTAAGCAAGACTTTGAACTGGTACAGCACCTGCTAAAGGACATGAAACAGGAGTTCCACACTTACACTCTACCTAGAGACAAGCCACTGAAGGTAGTAATCAAGGGGCACCTTCCCAACATGGCAACCGAGGACATCCAACAAGAACTATTGGGGCTAGGTTTCCCCGTCACAGACGTCAGACATGTTCACCAGAAAGACACAAGCAGACAACACCACACAGACCATAACGCCACTACCAACATTTCAAGTTACTCTCGCCAAGAACACCGACACATCAAAAATTTAGAAAATTGAATATTTGATCCACACAAGGGTCAAAATTGTCCCGTACATCCCACCCACTAACACAATCGCACAGTGCCACAGATGTCAGCGATTCGGTCACACGAAAAACAACTGCCAAAATATCCCCAGGTGCGTAGAATGCTCAAACTAGCACGACACTAAGGACTGTCCAAAAAAGGAGAACAGTACACCCACCCATGTGCATAAACTGTAGAGGTAGCCACACGGCTAACTACAGTGAGTGCCCCGTCTACGTGGATTTACTGGAAAAGAGAAGGTCCGCGCAGCAAGTAAACATACTACAATCAAGAAGGAACACGCAAACAAGACAATACACAAAAGCACTCCAGACCACTGCAAACAACTTCCCCCAGTTAAAAAGTAGGTCATAAAAATTAATCACAGAGGAGGCACGTGTCCCCCTAACCCCCACGCAGAAAAATCAACTCCACAAAAAACAACACTCACCGAAACTACGCGGCAGCAGATCAAGGTCAGAGGGCCCACTCACAACAAGAAACTACTTCAAAACTATCAGACATGAAGGAGATTATATGTCTCTTAAAGGAATTAAATATTTCCAAAATTATTGATCACTTCAAACCATACCTTGCCAGATTAAGTCAATGTAATAGTGCGACAGAAAAAATGTTCATTCTAATAGAAGAGGTGACTGAATATTTTATGACCCAGAATGACTAACGGACCAAGGACGCTCACTAAAGACACACTACGTGTTTTTATATGAAACGCGAACGGGATACTCACGCAAGCAAAAGAATTAGAGGAACTCTTCAAAACCTACGGAATAAACATTGCTTTAATAAATGAAACCCACTTAAACCCAAATAAAAATATACATTTCTACGGGTACGAGATATACAAGAGCAGCCGTCCCAATGGCAGGGGAGGGAGAACTGCAGTCTTTATCAAAAATAATATTCCACACTAATCGTCATAATTTCAATAACCTTCAAAACCTAGAAGCAGCAGCAGTGCAAGTAAATTCCAAGAGCGGGAGTATCCTATTCGTGGCCATATATAAACCACCGACGAAGACGTTACTGGAACACGACTTAAACTCTATCATAGGCTCCGACACAATCTTCTTAGCAGAGGACTTAAACAGTAAACACCCAAACTGGAACAGCAGGTTAACAAATAGGGACGGGAGAACACTCAACGAACACACAGACAGAAACGATTACTTAGTATTAGGGCCTGGCGAATCCACTTTTTAACCCGCAAAGCCCTCTACACAGACCCGATATAATAGATGTGGTCTTAACCAACATGGGGGTGAGGTCGGAGGAGCTGACAGTCCTAAAGGATCTGGACTCCGACCACAACCCTATGCTGTGCGAGATCACCATAATCACAGACATAGAAATAAAAGGGTTAAAACGACATATCCACGAGCTACTGGGAGGGTTTCAAAATATCTCTTAACAACATACTACCAGAGTTAATTGAAATTACAACAACAGAGTAAGCGGATTCAACACTGGAAATATTTACCAACACAGTACAGGAGGCCTACTAAACCAACACAACCTTTGAGACAATAAAACACGACCAAAGACCCCAGCATCTGGACCTTAACTTTCTGATTGCTCAGAAAATAGAGGCGAGGAGAGATTGGCAGAGGTATAGGATCCCACACCATAGGTCAGCGTAAAATAGACTAAGGGCACGAGTAAGGCTTAAGGTAAAAGAAATTTAAAGAAACGACTGGAACATCTACGTCACAAACGTAGCACTAGATTCCAGTAAGACCTGTAAAATCACAAAACCATTATTATCAATAAAAAATAGAAAAATCCCAGCTATACACGGTGAGAACGGCATGGCCTACACAAACTCGGAAAAAGCGGAAGCCATAGCCATGGCGCTAGAGAAACAATTTACACCCAACGACAACCCCAAAGACCCCGATTTTCTTAGGGACGCTAAGAGATCTGTAAGGGAATATCTAAGCAGACCTATTATTTCACAGGCAGACCCAATAACATTCGAGGAACTAAACAACACAATAAAATACCTCCCAAAAAGGAAAGTGCCAGGCCACGACTGACTGATAAACGAGACAATTCAACAATTTCCACCTAAAGCCACACTAACGCTATTACACATACTCATTGTCCTTCTCTCGCTATGTCACTTCCCCGACGTGTGGAAACTGGCGTGAGTGATAACACTCCCCAAACCTGGAAGAACGGCCAATAAGTCTCCTCAACTCCCTCAGCAAAGTATTCGAAAAATTGATATTAAATGGATTATACCACTTAAGTGAAACCCTTAATAACATCCCCAAACTTCAATTCGGATTTAGGGAAAAGAATTCCACTATATACCCAGTTCTAAATTTAATCTAAGATGCAACAGAAGCTTTCTCTCAGAAAAAGTCAATAGTATTCGATTTCTTAGATGTCGAAAAAGCTTTCGACAGTGTATGGCATAAATTAATACAACTTTGTTAACCCCATTGTATCATACATACCGTCGCCAGTTTCCTTGCAAGGAGAAGTTCCCACGTAGTAATGCAGGGTGCCAAATCAAACACACATGCCATAAATCAGGGGTGCCCCAGGGATCTTCACTCTCACCACACCTGTACAACATATACATCTCTGACATTCCAATACACGCGCAAACCAGGTCAGACTTTTTGCAGACGACACTATGATTTACACCTTCAACAAAAATATCAACTATGCTAGTCCTGCGATGCAGAGATACCTGGTTAATTTACAAGATTGGCTCACAAGCTGGCGGATCAAGCTCAACGCTGCCAAATCGGCCTAAATAATCATAAGTCGAAGAAACAAACATCTACCAAACTTACTCACACTATTCGATACGGAAATTCCCGTAAAAACCAAAACAAGATACTTAGGATTCAAAATATATTCTAAATTAACTTGGGAGAAACACATAGAGGACATTAATCAGAAAGCAACAGGCAGGTTCGTCCAACCATATCCACTACTAAAGGGCAGGGAGCTAACTATCCACACAAAAACAATTATCTATAAAGCAGTGTTCCAACCAATAATATTATATAACTGTCAAGCATGGAGCTATGGGGCTAAGACTCACACAAAAAGACTTCCAATAACACAAAACATAATACTGAGAACAATCACGGGGGCACCCTGTCACACTAGAACCACAGACTTACACGCGACGACAAATAGTAGGCAGCTTCAGGAGATTTTCAAAGACCGTAACAAGAGACTATACGAGCAGACAGACACACACACAAATGAGAAATTTAAGGACTTAGGATGCTATGACCCTTCAGAATAAATGTACTACAAACGACCCAGAATGGCGTAGTTGTGCTTTAACACTAACAAATTAAGTGCCTATTTTAACCTAAGAAAACCAAGAGAAAATTATAAGAATAAATATAAAAAAATATAAAAAATTACAAAAAAAGTTGTATACTATTATTAGGTTTAGCATAGTTTGTAGAATTAATAACTAACCCACAAGTGACAATCAACTACGCCGGAATGACAGCAGACCGCCGACAACACTCAAATTAACTACTCTGGATCACCTTTCACCAATCTATCAATTCACACCATCACTACCCTAGTCACGGCCGGACGCCACTAGGATAACCGTTTAGGTTGTCTGCTAGCCATTGAATAATACTGGCGCCGGGTGCGGCCCCAGATGGAGAATTGAAATGTATCTACCTCACTCCTAATCCCAAGAAAAGAAAATCCTACCCCAACAAGCAACTCTTATTACCTTTGCCACCGCCGGACTCCACAGGGACAACCGACTAGGTTTTCTACGAGCCATAGGGTAATACTGGCGCCGTGGTCGGCCCCTGAGGGGGAATGGATATGTAACCATCCACGTCAAACCTAATACCTACAGTCAAGTCAAACCTTTCGATCCTCTTCCCGGAAATTGACTACTTGATGTACGTAAGAGAATTGCAGACGTCTAGAAATACCAATTTATTTAAGACTATTTCATGACACGATGAACTCAAAGTTGAAGGCCATGAAGAAAAAAATATCATCTCGGTGGGTGGAGCCTAGATTATGTAAAGTGCCAGGAAAGGAGTAAAAGCAGGTTTAAGTGGGGGGTCCTTGAGTGTCTATCATTCCTTTCATTCTCCCCCTTTATCCTAGTGAGGTATGGAAGGTAGCCAGCCAGGTGAGTCATTACCTCCTCCAAGTAAAGGAAAAAAAGACAGAAATAACTTGAGTCTTGATCTCGGGTGTTGATAAGCTTCTTGAGTTCCAACTTCCAATGTTCAGACCACTCTGGATGCTAATAGTTTAAATGTTGCATTTTATTATTTTTTGTAGGTACCTAATACATTTAACAAAATTTTACTTTAATTATATATTTATCCCAAGAAAAGAAAATCCTACCCCAACAAGCAACTCTTATTACCTTTGCCACCGCCGGACTCCACAGGGACAACCGACTAGGTTTTCTACGAGCCATAGGGTAATACTGGCGCCGTGGTCGGCCCCTGAGGGGGAATGGATATGTAACCATCCACGTCAAACCTAATACCTACAGTCAAGTCAAACCTTTCGATCCTCTTCCCGGAAATTGACTACTTGATGTACGTAAGAGAATTGCAGACGTCTAGAAATACCAATTTATTTAAGACTATTTCATGACACGATGAACTCAAAGTTGAAGGCCATGAAGAAAAAAATATCATCTCGGTGGGTGGAGCCTAGATTATGTAAAGTGCCAGGAAAGGAGTAAAAGCAGGTTTAAGTGGGGGGTCCTTGAGTGTCTATCATTCCTTTCATTCTCCCCCTTTATCCTAGTGAGGTATGGAAGGTAGCCAGCCAGGTGAGTCATTACCTCCTCCAAGTAAAGGAAAAAAAGACAGAAATAACTTGAGTCTTGATCTCGGGTGTTGATAAGCTTCTTGAGTTCCAACTTCCAATGTTCAGACCACTCTGGATGCTAATAGTTTAAATGTTGCATTTTATTATTTTTTGTAGGTACCTAATACATTTAACAAAATTTTACTTTAATTATATATTTTTTACTTTAAGTTTTAACTATCGAACACATTTTACAAGAATTGATGATATATGAAAATACTTTTAATTATTAATAACCGCTTTATTGGCCACGTGGTTTAAGGCGTCACGCTCGCAATAGATTAGACTGCCAAGGTGGTGAGGTTGGGCCTTGATTCCGGTCAGGTGTACTGAGCGTGGTTTATCCTAAATTATTTTCCACTCTCCCGTCCACACATTAGGGTAATTTAGTAGGTCTACATAGGTGCATAGCCCGTATGAGTAGTAGATGTGGTGCTAAGAAAAACTACTTATAGAAATAGTAAATTAAATCAATAGTTTTATTACTACATTAACTTGTGTGGCCTTTTACCTAAAGAGTTGGCTCAGTTACAACGAGATAGACTGGTGGGATCAACCTGAGACGGGATATAGGCCTACACTGAACATAGTTAGTGGTATGTTTATGTCTTTTTTTATAAATAGTATTTTTTATTAGTTTTTAATGCAAATTTTTGAATTGATACATTAGTTTTATATACATTTATTACAAATACACTTCAGTTACTGTTTCAATTGGTTTTAAAAATATTACCGATATTTTTAGTTCTATAACATCGATGTTTTCAGACGATGTTCTTTTTTCATCTATTTTACTTTATTAATAGGGATATCGATTTTTTCCTTCGATGTTCATCCAAATTATAGTCCTATTTGGGTGCACTAGAATGGCTTTCAATTTTATTTTTTGAAGATCAAATATCGCTTGGATGATTGAGGGTGTTTTTTCTACATGGTTTCCCACTCCTCTTCCAGTCAAATGTGGGAAAATGTCAAGAATAATTATAACTTACTCTTCCCTAATCATGAATTGTAGTAAAACGCAGTGGTTTTTGACTTTATTATAAACACAATCAGTACTGTGATCAAATGATTATGAACATTTTCAGCTTAGAGATTATGCGGAATCTATGTTTTACGTGATTCCAAACCCAAAAAAGTGTACTTTACAATTAGATCTGTCTGTCAACCCTAAGGGATAGAGCTGAAATGGTTCGAAGGGTTTTATTCAATTTTTTATTTTGTCCTTAGCCCCCAAATTAGGGATGGTTTACAGATTGATAATTTTTAAAAACTTGAAATATTTCAAAAATAGGATCCAACGATTGTGTTTAAAAATAACATCGGAATTGTTTGAAATGACAAATAACACTGGAATATTTTAAAAATTGCATACATGATTTGGCTTAAAATAAAATGAGAATCAGAGTAGTTTTTGCGTGATAAGTAATTCAATTTGATTGATTTTCTTAAAAAAGTAAGCATTTAAAGATAGTTTATTGAGAAATTAATTTTCAAAATGACCTAACTGATTTTTTATTGGTATATTTTATATTATAGATAATAATGTATGTTGGTTTTTCTAAAATAAATTAATTTAAAGCTCGTTTACTTATGACAAATTTTGAAAGTTTTACATTTTTATAAAATGGCCTTAAATATTTAGTTCAAAATAGCTATATTGGAATTGAATAAGCACACAACGTGTGTATATCAGAATTGTTTTACATAATAAATAAGATGTAAAAGTTTTTTAAACTATAATTAATTTTAGGGGCTTTCATTCAGTACATTTACAGTAGCTTATATATAATTATGTATGTTACTAGGTTTAAATTATCAACATAACTACTCTGTTAATTTGTTTTATTGATTTTATGGATCATAAAATATTGAATTTTAGTATAAATAGTTGGCCATATATATACAAATATATTATGTACCTTTTACTAGAGTGTGTCCAATATTAATACTGTGTGAATAAAAATTCTACTAAGGTTGGAGGAACAAAATAATAAGAAAATACTTTATCAATAAGATAGTTTTGGAAGAAATTAAACAAAACGCTTGGATCTTCCCTAGATATTAAAATAAAATAAACATCGGTTTCTAAGAATTTTCAAATAAAATATAAAGTTATGGAATTTAAAAAAATCCGGAGATGGACTACTCTAAATGGCTTCCATAAATAAAAGCTAAATGGAAATATATTCTTATGAAAATACTCAGGGTCAGTGACGGTGGAACCGAGAGGTAAGGGGGCCACTGCCCATGAGATGAATTAGCCCCCTGGAAAAAATTTAATCTATTCTAGATATATTTAAAACACCCCCACAGTATGGAATATTAAGCTAAAAGATTGCCTTAAAAAAACTCCAAATGATTTATAGTTGCATTAAATTTTCAAAAATTAACTGGAGAAGACCACTCCAAATAGCTTCTATAATCGTGTAACTGTAAGAAAAAATTCAGTCGAGGAGCACACTTAATAGCTTCTAGGATAATTTTTAATAAATAAATAAATTTAGGCAAGGGACACTCCAGATAAGTTTTAGAGTGTTGTAATTTTGAAGAATTTTCTTGCAATAAGCATTACTAATAGTTTTTGAAAGCCTTTAATTATTTTTAATTGGCCAGTAGAAGATCACTTCAAACATCTGCTAAAGACATATACTTAAAAAAAATTCAGAAGAGAGCCATTTCAAAAAGCTTAAAAGCAGATCCAATTTTCAAAATATTGTCAATCGAAGACCTTTTCAAAAGGATTTTAAAGTCATATCATTTTCGAGAAAAATTCAGCTGAAGGGCAATCTAAATAACATCTAGAAACAACCAAATTTCAAAAGATTTCTGGAGAAGACTACTAATAAAAACAATTATATATTCAAAAATTGTTATTAGGATCACTCCAAATAGCTTTTAGGGACATCCAATTTTCAAACATTTATCGGGGAAGGTGGGAAGTCAAGTCCCCCCCTCCTAACCCAAATGTTTTTTGCTTGCCCCCACCCCCTACACAAATAAATAATTTAAACTTTTAATGTCAGTATTATAATAATAGCATATAATGATAATATATAGAGGTGTGCAAGGCTCGAAAATCTTGAAAAATTGACCAGAAAAAATCTCGATCTCGTTTTAAAAGTAAAAAATTAATCTAGAAAATTCAAGCTCTTTTGAAAATAAAAAACTTTTCCACGCAAATGAAAAACCAAATTTAGAATGTATTATTTCTAGTAATACCACATAGACCTGAAAATAGGCCACAACTTTTCCCCAAAACAGCCTTCATTAAGAAACTTTTTGTTATAAATATTGATTTTCAATATTAAAGTTTGACATTATAAACTCTTACACTACATTGCAATCATCATAATTTTATTAACTACATTAAAAATGTGTATGAGTCATATATTAGATGTTTGAATTAACTATAAGATAACCCAAAGCGAGTGACATTCTAAATGGCAAAAGGAACTTTAGCATTCTCTAAACTACATCTTTACTTTAGTAAACATAATTAACACTCTTGTACTTTCAAAGTAAGTTTTCTCGTCTTTTCTCCTATCACGATTTTTTTAATAAATTTCATCTTTAATTGAAAAAGTGGTTCTTGAACATCACTAATAATATAATAATAAATATGAATTAAATTGAATAAATCTTATTTCTCTTTCAGTGTATGGATGTATACAATCCAAGCCTGTGCAAATATTCAAAATTTTGAATCCAAATTCTAATCTTACTCAGATTCGGATTATATACTAAATTTATCTTAAGATTAAAACTTTGTTTAAATTCGATTTGATTTAGTTATTGAAGATTCGGATTTGAATTTGAAAATCATGGATTTGCACAGGCTTAGCATGATTAAGTTTAATTTTGGATTCAAGAAAGCACTAGAAGGCCAGATGTTTGTGCGTAACTGAAAAAGACTGAAAACTAGTAGTTTCCATCCCAGTGGGTCATGCACAGTGGGGCTCACGTGGGGTCGGAGTCGCAAGGCTTGTGAAGGATATAACCTCAAGTTTACTTTTTTAAGAGATTATGTTGATATTAGGAAAGCTATAAATTCTAATACACACCAATTATGTTAAAATATCATTTGGTTTTTCTATTTATTATGCATGCTTGCTAGTTTTAATTTTTACTTTTGATACCATCCAAACTTTGTGTTGGCGAAGCTTCGAAACTTCTACTCTTCAGTTTGACAACTAGAATCTTCACTTAGGTTAGATCATTGCCATGCTGATCTTTTATGTACAGTACATTACAAATTAATGTTCACAAGAAAAATTCTGAAGAAATTAAAATGCATAGCTTTATGTAGCCTATTAGCTTAAAATAAAATATTACAAACATACATAAGAAAAACACATTTTATAAGTGATTCTAGCTTATAAAGTTAAATAAATAGGCACTAAACATAATATATTTTTAAACATAAAGTAATTTTTTTAAAAATCCATATTTCTCGTCCCGCGAGCAAGCTATACCATACAAAAAGATGCCGCATGTCACCGAAGTTAGTGTCAACATTAATAAATAGAGGGTGTTATGTGGTCTGTAGTCCAACACCTTGGCTCAATCAGTAGCGTATCTGCCTATTAAGCTAAGGATCCCAGGCTCGATTCCCGGCATGCCCGAAAAATATATCGTTTGTGAAATGTGGACGATAAATTTACGGCCAAGAAAAGGTGGGAGGGTGGGGGTGTAAGCTATAAATTTAGGTTAGTTTAAAGCCACATAAAGGTAACCATAAACTGACCTGGCCACAGGCGGGAAACAGTTTGGGATATGATGTGGCTTGCACGAGTCCCTACGGCCGTTAAATCTCAGTTGTTGTTTTTATCATAGCCACTACTTCTCATTTAAAATGCTACTTGTCCTCCATTCCAAACTCACTTCTTCTCAGGAAAATCTGGAAGTAATGAGTATCAAACCCAGGAGCTCTGGAACTTCAGTCAATAACTGACTACTATACGAGTGGTGGCTAGTCATAAAGTAGTTAACTAAACATATTTTAACTTTGGCCGCGAGATTATTTAATAATATATTTAATTCTAATTGTAAAAGTAAGCTTTTAACACACATTAAAGTTAAATGCGCATTTATAATTTTCAGATGAGATTTTATACATATATAATAAAGGCTTGTGTTAAATTGCATATTAAATTTTATTTATAAAATTATGAAAGGATGCTAATAAAAACTTAAACAAAGACTTTGTGAATAACTATTTCAGGAATTTCCTCTGTCATGTGTTCAACAGTTCTTGTGTTCCTCTTGGGGAGTGTGCCTCTATTTGTCACTCTAAATAACCAAGTAAGAGTAAATAAAAAATTTATATTTAAAATTTTAGTGTGTAGATTGTTTTCACTTCTCGATTGAGTAATATGACCCTAATTAAGATAATCGTATTAAAAAAAACACTTTAATCCATAAACTAACCTAGAACGTTAAGTCTTTGCTCATCTAGATAGCTTTAGTTGCAAGCTTGGGTCATTTTTCAATTTGTGACCAAGTTCGCTTGAATATTAAGATGTTTATTGTAAGAATCCATCAACAATGACGAGTTGTGGAATCCATTGTCATTGTGCAGGGTATTTATTTATAGGGCAGCTCCCAATTAGAATTCAAACCCCCGATGAAAATATCTCTGATCTGTCCCTGCTCAGTGATTCTGTATATCTATGTTTAGAACCAATATAATTTAAAATAATTTACACAAATTACTATTTTTATGACTTTTTTTTCTAACTGCTGGGCTTAAAAATTAATATCCCATAATTATTTTGTAATGGGCTTTTGAGTAAGTAACCAATATCAAATTGTTAGTAAAGAAAATATTGTCCAAATTCTAAAAATATATGTTCATATGTAAAATCTTAATAATTTTGAATCTTAAAATGAAAAAAATTCCTTACGCAATATTATGTATGATAAGCTAGAAGTTACGGCAAATCAATACAAATCACGTACATTCAAATGTCCCGCTTAGAATATTTAGTTTAAGGTTCGTCCACCACGAGCACTAACGATGTGGTTCTACTTGCTAACATTAGAGTGTCGTTTCTATATTTATCTTTTATCTAGTACAGAAACTGTCCGACATATACGGCCCCGAGAACACTGAAACATAATAACAATAATATGAAAAATAAGTACAAAAAATTATAATTAAATATTATATTTAATACGTTATATTTTTTATCTTCTTCTTCTTCTTCTGTGAATCTGTCCTGAGACAGATGTCAACTGGACATTTTCCATTTTCTTCGGTCCTGAGCGTCTTCTTTCATACTTTTGTAGCTTCTTACGTTTATGAATTTGTTAGCATTCCAAACATTCATTTTCCTCTTATCCCCTCTATCTTTCCAATTTTTTGTTCATCCCAATTAAACTTATAGCTCCACTTCTTAAATTTTACCGGCCCCGTGTTGTAGTGGTCAGTGCAGCTGGCTACGAGCATAGGGTTCAATTCCCGACTGGTACCATGGATATTTTTCCCGAAGGGGTAGTTACCTCAGCAGTGTTTGGTAAGGTTTAAATTAGGAATGTAGGTTTCCACTGGTTCCACACCCTCATACGCACTATCACCATTACCTCATATCATCGGGAATTGGAAAGGATCTGTGATTAGTACATTCGGGCGTCTCCTAGACAACGGTATATGAGTAGTTGCTAATCTTTCCACAAATTACGCTACGAATGTTGTAACCAAGACGCAATATATATCATAATAAATGATTATACTATCTATATCCAACTGCCAGCATCGAAGTTATATATATGTATATATATACATATATATACACACATATAGATATATATCTTCGATGCTGGCTGTTGGTTATAAAGTGTGTGTGCGCGCGCGTAAGGAAGATATAATTTAGAAGTAGCCCGGTGGCCCTGGTAGTACAGCGTTCTCATTGGCTGAAACTGGTCACGTGACCACGCCTCCTGCTCTCTGATTGGCTGCTATAAATAGACTCCTTGCCCCCACCCCCTTACCTACTTTCCACATCCGTTTTATTCCCCC
>CABFVX010009993.1:1779-15891 GCA_902151425.1 Timema shepardi | reverse complement strand
ACGTCACCAAGACAGTCACTATAAGGGGCGTGGCTCAAAGTGACGGGTAATAAATCAGATAAAGCTGGCCACTTACTACTAATAACATTATCTGTAGATCACGACTTCAAATCATATTTCCCTGACGTAATAATTATAGTGAAATTATTATCCTCACTAATCATTTGAAAGGTAATACATCTCATAAGTTATTTACAATTAGCCCATAAGAAGTCTTCAAAATAATTAACTTACATCCCAATAAAGATTAACGCTAAACAATATCAAAGCCATAACAAAATATTCATTAGAACCTTTTCAATGCATAATAACAGGCTAAATCTTAACGACATCATAGAAAAACAATCGTTCAGAGAATCAAGTTAAATTTAACGCTTTACAAAAATCCCAATTCTTTACTAAAATATCAAGATATTTCCTGCGTAACTAACAGAAATTAAATACCAGCATTACAGCCCGAAATTAACGAAAGTTGATATTTTCATGTACAATAATCGATTCACCTCAGAGCACATGATTAGATCGATATGGTTTCTAATCGATTTTTTTAATTGACTACACAATATAAAATAAAAGATTTAAATATATGTGTACATATATTTAGCAAAAGGCTGAAAGAGAATTTAGAAAAAGATAAGGAAGATAATATATATATATATATATATATATATATATAAAGAAATCATTACGATACCAAAAGGAATTTAGATCTTACATTTTACAAATCTTAAGTCAGAGTTTGTCCGTCTCCCAAATATAATAAAGTCTAAGAGTGACGACAGGTTGCCCTGCCTGTATGAACATTCGGGAACAAAATATGCGCATGACCAAAGCTTCTACACACTTCTAGGTGTTTCGAGATCATCCTAAATTGTATACAAGTGAATTGTCTTTGCCACTAGAGCTCTTTGCTGCTCAAGTTCTTTGCTTCTATTTTCACAACAACATGCGATCAGTCTCAATTATGTCGATGGTGCGTGTAGTTGTATTGCGCTTGGACGCGGGGAGCAGTGTGATGGCTACATTTGAAATCTATAAAACATTGCTGCGATGGGTTTGTTTTTCGTAAATACTTTGGCTTTGTCTATAATAAAAATAATAAAAATCATCGGCGATGTTTTGCTAGAAACTTTTATTTTTAAACGTAGATTTTGTTATGGAGAACGTAATGTTTCCTGTTGCCGCTTGGGCGCTAGTATCCTTGTATTTTCTTGGTTTAAATAAGTAGCCACTTTATTTTAATCTTATTTTATGTCTTGCAATATTTAGGTTAGATATTACATTTTTGCTTTTGTGGTTATCAATAATAATTTAAATTCTTTAAATTGATCATGTTTATTGTTTGAGTATTTTGTAGACTTATTTGCTTTGAAGTTAATGGTTAAAGTAACTTATTTTTATTGGTTAATATGGTCTTGACTTTAGTATTCACGGATTCATCTAGGCTAACGTAATTTTGTTTTTTTCTATCTTAAGATTAAATATTTAAATGTGGAAATTGTGTTTAATTCGTTAAAAGTTACTAGGGTAATTGTCCCGCTAAGGGTTAAGTTTTGTCGGGAAGTCAAACCTTTATGCTTTGAGTAAATATCTAGTGCGATATTTAAATTTATTTCCTAAATTTAAATCTGTTTTGTCTGCACTCACTGGTGTGAATCTGATGCGTTGTGAACCATTTAAAAGAGGCTCATTAAGCTCTTTGCAATCTTTTAATAATATAGTAATTTAAACTTTTGATGCTTTTGACTTATTTTTATCTTAATTCACTGTGGTGAATTAGAAGCTTGTATATCATTTAGAAAAGTTTCTTTAAATAATAGCAACGATTTTGCTTATTTGATTTGTCTCTTCTATACACGTTTATACAATATAATTATATACCTTGAAGGTATGAAACGAACTGTGCTTGTAATAAATTGCTATGATTTATTGTTTTTTCAACACACTTCAATAAGACCTGTAAGGCCATGCAACTTGTTGTTTTAATATTGTTACTTTGAAAAATAATTCAAATATTTCTTCATCCTGCAAATGTTTTACTTTTTCATATTGTTATTTTCTTTAAATATCGCCTTCCTACTTTTTTAGTCTATCGTGGTCGTAACTAAACAGAGTGAGAGTGTGGCGGTACATGTTCATACGTCAATAAGATAATTAAAATAACGTTAAGGTTCACCCGAGTATTTGTTGACAACATTGATTGTCCCCTTATCAACCCACTCGTCCCTTAACACACCATTTGATTACCATATGTGTATATTTAATAAGCTCTAGGAGTCACCTCTGCAATTCGACTCTTTGTCCTAAGCTGCCACTGTGGAGAAATTCATCTCTAGCTATAGGGCAAAAAGTTTTTTTTATAAGTATCGATGTCGTTTTAAATTCGCCCGCATAAGGGCATTTAGTAGCACCAATTGTTACCCGGGCTTTTGGTGAGGTGTCTCAAAGCACCAATCGTTCAGACGTTGGGATGCTGACGTGTCGTGCGCAACCATATGTCATCTCCATCGCATATGTGCAGCATTGTCCGGGGTCAAACTCCTCCCTGAATGGTGATGGTTTGACGCTACTGCGTAGTATACGTGTTCTGCCTTCCATTCCACATCCAGGCCATGCCCTTATAATAAGCCTATTTCTATTATATTGTCGCTACCCCCTCCCGTGGGATTACTTGTCAGGATGGCTCAGTGGGATGGTTGGGTATTGGCAAATAATTGTAGGGTTCATTCTAATCTTGTTTATTAAAAGAGATTAATTGCTATATGGAGTGCATAAATGTGATGTAGGTCTTAGAACTAATTGAAAGAGTTTAGAAAAAGGTTATCATTCTATCAATGCCCCCCCCCCCTCAGATGTTTTGGGCCCTGACTTATCCTCAGTGTTACATATATAGCTAGTGTTGAACATCCGACCACCCGGTCTAACTCGAGCTTTTAAGAGGTGTTGAAGCGTTCACCTCCGTAATGAACAGGGGTGCAAGCTGTAGACTCTTCTTCCCACAAGTTGATGTAGTTTAGTAGTTGAGTATGTAAAACACTTTGAAGTAGGCCCCTAACGACTGGATTCCTTCTGCGGTTCCCCTCCTCCTCCTCCGGTCTAAAAACTCGCTGTTATGTACCAAGAAAGGAGGGGCGTTTCCCCTATGTTACTAATTCCGCCAATACTCGTTGCTATGCTAATTGGCAAAACAGTCTATGTTTTTAAAAACATGACCTGGTACAAATATGTGGCTGCTGATTCAGGATAGTTGACAATATGAGTCCTTAGTCTTATGTCGTCCTTGCATGCTCTAGATTGACTAAGGCTGCGAGCTATGACACTATAAACCTTATTCCATACCCCATCCAGACTACACCCTTAAATTAAGTATAGTTCCATTCTATCTTCCATCCTTTATCTAGACCATACCATTTAAAGCTTGATGTATATATTATATTAAATCTACTTACATTTTCCATTCAGTCCATATCCTAAACCAGAATATATCTTGAATTAAGCATAATTATGAGCATCCAGGATTGGTATTGAGGTTAAATAAATAGTATACCTTCTTTAAATATAATATATTCCTTCCCTTCTGAAAAAACGTGTATTAATCAAAACTTGTGAATGTGAGGAATTCCAGGCCTCCACCGTGGTTCGGGTCTCACGTTAAACTGTAGGTCCTCCATTTCATCTCACAATCACCCTACCATTACACATTACTGTAAGTGCGTATAATACGAATGGGTAGTAAGACGTGGTGCTAGTAATAATAAATCAAATATATATTCTTAAAATTAATGTACATACAGTGAATACAGGTTCATCTCGCTCGCTATTTCTTTTACACATATATAGTATTTTTGTCTCTCTTGTCTAGTCTGTTCGCTTTCATACACTTTACCATTTAAAAAATCGTATTCGTCACCTCCAAGATAAGTCAATCCTCGTTGTGAGGCGTTAAACCAACCGAAGGCCCAGCCAAATTTTGTCCCCAGCAGGAGAACTCTCCCCACTAGATCAAGTTCAACAATATTAGGCTTGACAGTAGTATTATCCATCCCTTTTTATTCTTCCTTGAGACGCAAGTTATAGGTATAGTACTTCTTGAGTTCCAACAAGCACTTAATTCGGTCATATTCCTCTTCCTCGACGGGGTCCAACACCTCACACCTTGTCTTTTTCCGGCATGTCCTATTCAGGTTCCATCACGCAACGTCTGGATATATACATTCAATGCCCAACCTCCTCATAGGGGTTAATTCCCCTACGTGAGCGTTCATCACTCAATGAAAGAGTACACAACTCCTCCCACTGATGGAAGCTGGCCAAGTTGAGGTAAGAGGGGTAGGTTCCCAGTTGTCCGGTGATGACAGGGATAGATGGTCGGCACGGGGTCATCAGTCCTTAAATTGTCCGCTGTGTGCGTTATACATGCGTTGCTACGCTCGAAAGACATGGCCACGAAGGACCAGAAGAGTCTCGATACAGGTATTTGTCCCCCGGATAAGGGTATACCGGACCCTGACATGGCATATGAATTTCCACTTTGAAAAGTCTCTGAATTATATAGGGTCTCAGACTAGCTACGTGATGGTGTCCTTAAATTCCCATGACGTAATCTAGTACGATGCGTCCTTCTCTCAGTCAAACGGGAGCCTTGCAGTGGTTAGTATGGGCCAAGTATCACCTGATACATTTTTGTACATATTAATGCAGCGTATGCACATTGGGAAGGCGTATAAATCCAGCTTTGCGGTTGAATGGAGAGAAGATGGCATCCTCATCGTCACGAGCTGATTTGAAGTTGACATGTTGCTCCCAACTCGAGCAGGACCTAGATTAGAGATGGATATAACTTTAATGGGTGATGACGGAGTTTGGAGGGGGAGGGGGGGTGTTGAAGACTACTGTACACCAGCTGTGGTGAGACGATGTTACACTGAAGTTTATACAGCTGTAGTGTACATATTCTCACTTAACTCAATGCGGTAGTCCAGCATTGGCCATTTTGGAGGGAAAGAGATTATGAGAAACCATATGATAGAAGGAGGTGTTCCTGGAAACACAAATCATACAAATGTTAACTCATACTATTGGATTAGATACAAACACAGCTAACAACTTTAGCTTGAAGTTGGTTGATACCAAGTTCAGCCTCGACCACCATACTTCAAGCATGACTGCATCACATCACTTTAAGTTTAAACCCACGAACAGCAATGGGGATTGCAGGGGGTGTCACAATCGCTTTATGCCTATGGGCGTAGTACATCCATAGTGTGGTGTATCTTGGTCGTAGTTAGTATTCCGGGTGCCGGATGAAACAATCATTCTGGGTGATGGCTGACGCAAATATTCAAGGACAATTATATGTTTTTAGTATATGTGTAATGTACACCATACATCTTAACGTCACTGAAGAGCATGACACTTGTGTTAGTTTATTTTTCCTATTATTGAGGTTACAATTGTTTCCTATTTTTCTTTACCCTTCCCACCTTTCCTTAAACTTTTCTTTCTCTTGGAGGCAACATGGACCCACCTGGAACACAAGGCCTATTGTGTAGCCATAGCTTGTGGGCTTAGATTTCCCGCCAAGTGTCGCTGGCGTGGTATTTAGTAGTACCTTGGTTTAGTCAGACGAAAATGGTGAGTTTAGACTTGTTAGAACAGGAAGTAAGTTCAGGGTTCCGTGAACCTTACCTGAAAGCGGTTGCGTGTGTCAGGAAGTGATAAAGAGGACTGTTCCCAGACACGACTAATCAGACAAGTAAAGTGAAGGTGAGTCAGGAAGTGATAAAGAGGACTGTTCCCAGACGCGACTAATCAGACAAGTAAAGTGAAGGTGAGTCAGGAAGTGATAAAGAGGACTGTTCCGAGACACGACTAATCAGACAAGTAAAGTGAAGGTGAGTCAGGAAGTGATGAAGAGGACCGTTCCGAGACACGACTAATCAGACAAGTAAAGTGAAGGTGAGTCAGGAAGTGATAAAGAGGACCGTTCCGAGACACGACTAATCAGACAAGTAAAGTGAAGGTGAGTCAGGAAGTGATGAAGAGGACCGTTCCCAGACACGACTAATCAGACAAGTAAAGTGAAGGTGAGTCCCCCGATTCCATAAATTCCTATTGTCCATGTTCGTAGCACTGGTCCTCCAGAGGTTTTAGTTATCATTCATTGTTAATTATGCTACAACTTGCCTCATAGTTAAAAAAAGAATACATAATATAAAAATGAGTCACCTGACGTGTAACACCTCTTAAGGTGGTTGACACGATCAAAACGGACAAAATAATGGGGGATCCACCACAACGTTAACATTACTGAGACAGGTGTGAGGATTCTTCCTACAAACAAAAGGATACTTCATTTATAAGTCAGCTTTGCCGAAGACCTATATGCCGTAAGCTTGGTGGGAAACTTCTACATATGACCACATTTCCTAATTTAAATATATCAGCTCCCCGGTTATATGTGGCAACCCCCTTTCTCTGTGGTCTCTTGGAATTTTCGAATATCAACACAAACATTTCCGAATGCAGACAATCACTAGTACTAGCGAAAAGAGGGCCAACAACCCAAATAGCTCTAAAGGCATGGTTCAAATCATCAAGACAAACTTACATGGGAATGATCCTAATCGATTAGTAAAGGGCCGAGATATCCCCCAAATTCAGAAAAGCAAAGCGATATTCAAATTACGATTAAATCACTTCACTTGATTCGGTGACGGATTATAGTAGCAGGCAAATTCCTCCCCCCCCCCAAAAAAAAATCCTTAAACGCCTTCCATATAAAACAAATACCATTCTCACTTACAATAGTAAGGGGGCTCCTAACACTGTCCATACTCACCTAGACGTATGACGTATTTTTAAACCCCTCCAGCACATCCAGAACCGAGATAATCTCTTGAAAGGAGTAGGAGAGGGGCACAAATAAATCACTAAGCCCTTATCATAAGGGTGCCAATTTATACTAGCCAAATGAAGTCCTATATTCGAGTTTTGGGAAGGCTTAGCCTCCTAGCAAGGCTCACATTTGCATACCCAGTCCCTGACGTCATTAAACAGATTGGGCCAAAATAATATCTTCAAATTTTGCTTTCGATATTTAGGATGAAACCAAATTCACCAAACACGTAATCATGGAAGTACCTGAGTAACATCAGCCTAGTTTATACAGGGACACAAAAAACTCTTCTTACCCTTAGCCTTGACGACAAAAATACTTTTATGAATATCGTAAACCCAACCTTCTCCCCAGCCTTAATCCTATCGATCACTCCTACACAAAATGGATATTCTTTTTGATAATCATAAATCGAAATAAAGGACTCGGGAATCGTGTGAATGACGCAAAGGGGATCCATTTTTCTACTGTCCCCTATAGGGTCGAGATCTAAGACATTCGGGAAAAGCATCCGCCACGACATAAAGTCTCCCAGCAATGTGATGTGTCGAGAAATTATGCCTAGATAGTCTCCAGACCTAGCTCTCTATCTTACACTGATGCTTAGGAGGATTCCACATTCCTGTCGTTGCCATATTATCAGTGCATGGGAGTTAAATATAATCAGAGAATATTTATAAGCCAGAAACACACCCCAAACACACTTTTTCTTAAACACTATATCTATTTTCTGCCTCAATAAAGGTTCTGCCCTCAAACGCGACAGGTTTAACTCCCTGATTAAATTCATAGCTTGATTCCGCCCCCATTCAAACATCTCGCCTTTTTTACTCAGGGAGCTAAGAGGTTAGGCAATCTCAGAGAATTTGGGGATGAAACTATCATAATAAGTACACATGCCTAAAGAACGCACCACACGAGGAGATTCTGTTCAAAATAATATAACCCAAATATCTTATGGGTCTTTTTGTCCAGGCAACCGTCTCGGGATTAACCGCTAATATTTCCCCACGAAGCCGCCTCAAGACACTCTCTACGTGATATAAATGTTCATGGTTTTTCTTAGGGGATTTAGCTTACACGCAAATGTATACATAATTAAATATAAATTTATATTTTAAGTTTGACAAAATATTGTCTATAGCTCTATTGAAAGCTTGCCCACCACAACTTATATCTAAGAGTACATGGTTATACTAATATACATGTGCCAGTTAGTTACTAAAGTGACTGTCAGCGCGCACTGGAGCGAGCTCACGTTCAGATCAATCCGACTATAATACTCCAAGATGTTGGAGGACGGAATTGATACTGAGCGTAGGGTACAGGTCCAATATAATGTGCGTTTTTTTAAAAGTTTTCTTTACTTAGCTGTCATTTGGTGTTAATAACTTTTCCTATCGATGATAAAAGTAGGTATCACACTGAAGGATTTCGAAGGATAAACTACTCCTTTTGAAGATCAAAGATTAAGTATCTGAATATCTCCATTTTGGGCTGTGCACAGGAGTAAGGATCTGACCGTACGGGCATAATAACTTGCACAACGATATCATAAGCTAAGACATCACATTTTCCTACCTAGGTGTTATGATATCCAGGAATACGTTATCAACCCCATTACCATCGTCATCAATAGTACAGGGAGATCGGTGATTATATATTATATGCAAATAAATGTTTTCATGGGGCATACATTTGAACGTCACTTCCTAGAGACATAGATATAACATAGCCTCAGTTTCAAACAAGAAACTAGTCCCCAAGCTCATCCAATGGACGGTTTGGTGCAAGATAAAATGAACGTTTCCAAAAAAAATCTATAACTTTTATAGGAAAAATACAGGAGTTAGCCGAGTTGCTAAAGCATAGGTTTTAGACTCAGATATATTTTTAAACCTATTTAGAAATTTAAAGATAAATCTTCACAAACGAGGTAACTACTAGCTTCCATGTCGAAAAAAGTTCCAAACAATTACTCGCCCCCACAGGAACAAGGAGTAAACGTAGATTTGGGTAACCAAACCCTGGTTACGCCCTATTAGTTTCCCGAGTTGCATTAGTTTGGACATGACCATCTCTACGACACCGGAGCACCTAACGCACGAATGATCCTTGGGTCCTAAATTCCTTTTATCAGAACCTGTACAATATTCCCACTAGAGCTATATATTCGGATATTCAAAGAAGCAGGCGCAACGGGAATGGCTCAAGGGACTTAAGTGGGATTTGGAACCATCCCGGTGTGTTTCATAACAGTTGTAAATACTCCTTTTCAGAAAGTAAGGACCCTTGATAGATGAGGCTAGGGAATAAAGGTACTCGAAAGCAGAGGGCCTGTTTGTAGATATAAAATGCTTCCCAGTAAGGGGGGATATATTTTCAAGGATAATATTAACTATTTGTTGTTCAATAAAATCGGTATTAAAGACTTCTACGGGTTCGGTAATAGACACTAGAAAATTCCTAAGAGACTCATGAGGGGACTGAAAGTGACGCACGACCTCTCTACATAATTTCTCTCTTACTCTATTCGGAAACAAAGCTTTCAAAATATTGTATTTAACTGCCCTCAGAGATAGGTTAGCCTGAATCCCATGCTAACCTATCTCTGGCCTAGATCGGTGGTCAAACGGTCTAAGGCGCTAATCTTGCAATAAACTAGACTGCTGATAACAGGGAGCTCGGGATTAAAATCCTTGTCGGGTTTACTGAGGGTTGTTTTTCATAAATAGTTTTCCACTCTCCTTAGACGCAAAGGTAGATGCGCTTCCTCTGAATTCTAGTTTACTAATTCCATAAACATTAGACTAATTAGTTCATATGCATACAACCCAGATGGTTAGTAAAACTTGAGTCACACGTTTGCCGAAATTATAAAGCAGCAGAATCTGCCTCAGAGGCGCAGCAATTCACAGGCTGTATGTTGACCCAGGATGCATTGCGGCGATAGCTTAAAACAACTAATTATCAACATATTTTATTTTGTAGTGGATACATCCCCCGATCCCCCGATAGATGTTTTCAAGTTATAGCGCTGTGTCTTGGCACAATCCAATACATCGATACAAGCTTTACATTGACGGGTTATTTCAACTCTCCTCACAACGGCCAACGTAGCTGTCTGCTTCAGACTTGATTGGTTCTCCTTGGTTGATTGGTTCTCAGGCAGAGCGGACCAAGTAGAGATGAATTGAACTTTAGCAGAACAGATCACGGCGATTAGTCTGAGATCTTGTGATTGGCTTAGAGCTCGTCACGTGACCACGTGTGACTCTACAGTAGGACGTGGTGCTAAAAAGAAATTGCTACGTGCATAAACAGACACCAGCAGCTAACACACGCGCTTTCGTGGCCAGCCTGTATTTGGCCGTAATGTCTTTGCGAATGAAATGAGGTTGGCACCTAATTAATATTTAATTTTTAATATATATTTTTTGTAGAGATCGTTAAGTGGCTGCGTTGTCTTGGTTAAATTAATAAATAATTATTCTTTGTCCACCAAAGAGCATAAGAATCAAATTCATTTTCGAATACCTCAATTAATAGGTATATATATTTTCTTGTATCTCAAAAATTATTGGTTTGGTAAAAATATGTTGCAAATAAAATACTTTTATCTTTAATAGTACTACAATTTTATAATGATAAGTTATTTTGTGTCTCAAATAGTCGCGGAGAAATTATGAAAATAGGAGCATTCCCCTTTACCCTAAAAGTCATTTTTATGAGAAAATTAGAATTGCCATCTTGTTTATTATAATAATTAACAACGTCCAGATATAAATTCATTCAAAACCGTTAGAACAAATTTTGAGAAAATCGATTTTTTTTCTCTTTTCGCCCTTCAGTAAACTACCCTTAATTTTAGGGTGAGATATCAAATTCCAAAAACGCCTCGGGGGGGCCTTATGAAAACCCCTGACAGAAGACAGACAGGCAGACAGACAGACAGACAGACAGACAGACAGGCAGGAAGGCAGACAGACAGGCAGACAGACAGACAGACAGACAGGCAGACAGACAGGCAGACAGACAGACAGACAGGCAGACAGACAGACAGGCAGACAGACAGACAGACAGACAGATGGTAATGCGAAAAACCCTTTTTTTGTTTCAGGAGGTCGTGAAACGTCGACATCTATCAAAATCTTGAGTACGATTTTTTTTATCGATCACAATACTTTCTCTCCGAAATGTCAGAGAAAGTAAAAAAGGCAAACAACATTCATTTGATGATTTTTACCTTTTTTGTCTGTTAGGCCTATTGTAAAATAAAATGATAAGTTTGGTAAAATATGTTGCTATTTTAGAGAACAAATTCATGTAGACATAATTTTGATCTTAACCTTAAAAAAAGGTGTCTTTGTAGGTCTGCATAGTTGTGAACGAAATTGAACTAAATTTCATTTCTGACCTCTCCACTCGTCCCTACCTAATTATTACTTTAAAACCCGGTGTCGTGTTGACAAGATACAAAATAAAACAGTAACGTAATAAAAACTGTTACTATCTAGTCCTACTATCATCACTGCTAGCTACAGTAGCTCCATGGCTTCTTTGGTGCTGACTGACAGCTCACAGCTGGCACTTCTGACAGTCAACATTTAGGTATATACCTACATTTTTACTGTCATAAGTGCCAGCTGCTAAACACATGTTTTTACAGATCACCTGGTTCGGTGTAGGGATACGTAATTTGGTCTGATAACTTTTTAAAGGTGTCGGTCAGCACCAAAGAAGCCATGGGGCTACTGTATATTAAACGAATGTGTCATTTAAAATTACAGAAGAAAGAAAACAACAAGAGTAATTTCAGAACATTACAGTAGTTGGCTCCAAAGAAGTATTTTATGATTGAGCTCTCCCATCAAAACTCCAAAAGTAAAACATGTCTTATTTGTAGCATTTATTTGGAATATATGCTCAAAAAACACTTTAAACTCAAGAAAACTCACCAAAGTCCCCACTGTTGCTGCGCCAACTTACTGTTTCCCACACACAAAAATAAAGACGACTTGCCTCCACCAAAATATTGATCATCTGAACGAGGAGAAACATTGGACTAGTAAAATGTTCTATCCCTCAAGGCGGGGTGTGGAAAAGTGGGTGGTGCGCCTGCGCAAAAGAATTGTTATTATTCGAGAAAGATCGTCCAGCTCCGCGCATGTATATTTTAACCCCTCCCTCCCGTCGCTGTGTCTTGTTGACCTATGTTTGTATTCTCCCCTATTCCCCCTCTTTGAGCTTGTATAATCATATAAATACTGATGTTGTTCATCATGGAGGCTACTTCTTTACAGGGCTGTCCCCTAGGACACACCTTGGGTGTCTAGGAAATAGTCGCAAGGTACGAAAAACCCCTTTCGGCAGTTGTATATTGGTAAATTCTTTTCGCGTCGTATTCGACTTATAAATATATCAAATCATTTAGGACTTAGTAAATATGTCCAACATATTGAACTTAGAATAATCTCGTCATGTTTAACTTTTAAATTATGTCAGATCATTTTGGACTTGGTAAATATTCCAAGAATATTGAACTTTGAATCTTTTCGCCATATTTAACTTGTAAATATGTCAAATCATTTTAGGACTTAGTAAATATGTCTAACATATTGAACTTAGAATCATCTCGTCATATTTAACTTGTATATATATCTATCATTTTGGACTTAGTAAATATTCCAAATATATTGGACTTAGAATATATTCGTCATATTTAACTTGGGAATATGTCTGATATTTTGGACTTAAGTTTTCTAACGTCTATGTGGATGTTGTAGTCGATTCTAGACTTGGAATATTTATACTTTACCTGGAGTCATATTTAACAGACAAATGTTTATTTTGTATATCAAAAATGCCCATCAGGCAGTTGGAAGTTTCGTGTTGTAAACATAAAGTTATAAGTATTTTGTTATGAACCCCTTTTAACTGAATGGCCCATACGGCAAAAGTCTTGTATTATCGTTCGTATGGAGTATTTTTGTCTGCATAGCCAGATTTTGTATTGGAATATTGTCGCCAGTTAACTCATTGGCCTTGCGAGCTTATAGAGTCCATTGTTCATTTGTTTCTATATTATGTTCGTATGATAATAGCTTCATGAATTGTAAGCTATTCCAAATTGTACAACTCAATCACCTTTTTTTTATATATTCTCTGTTCAAGTTTATCCACACTATCAATAAAACTACAAATTGTTACCATTGACATATATTCTTCTTAATCCAGGTTTCCTTGCTTTTGCCATCCTTTTTTTTGTTAAGAACGTCAATATAATAAGTAAACTGGTTTGTTTACTTTTGTTTATATTTCTCACAGCCCTCTGCAATTGCTTTTTTAAATCTTTTATCTTATTGTTTGCGCCAGCCTTATTCTTCGGGGAAGAGTAAGGGCGGTGTTACAGTGTGTAATACTTGTGCAGTTGAAACTACAGAAGCAGAGCTTACTAATGTACTAGGCAATGTTCACCGGTTTTATGTTTGTCGCCTTCAGTCATTATTTTAGACTGAAGTTATTTGTTAGACTTGCTATAACATTTCTTTCTACACACATAATTGGCATGACTTGATGGAAATGTAACTTCAGATTCTCTAACCGCACACATGGATTGTTCTGATGGCTCTGCTTCGACGTTGTCCAGGAGTGTTTATCAGAACCAACCAATACTGTCCATCTCCTGTCAACACGGGATTGATATCAGTTTAGGTGATAAGACACTCCAACTGTGCAGGGACAGCTGCTGGTAAGCCTCCCCCCCAGTTCGTAACAATACAAGATGGCGGCGCATGTGGTCATTACTCATTAGTAACAACAGACTCAACTCGCGGGAGGCCGATAGTGGAACAAAGGAAACATACTCTCCTGCCCGGAACTGTTAGTCACGTGATGAATTACTCCGGAATGTACACAGCATTGCATGGAACAAAGACAATGGGTCGATATTTCGGAGAGAAAGAACATATTGTTATCGTAAAAAAAATCTAATTCAATATTTTGATAAATATTGATGTTTCATGACCCCCTTTAAGCCAAAAAAGTAGTTTTCATAATGCCGTCTGTCTGGCTGTCCGTCTGTCTTGCCGTCTGTCTGTCTGGCCGTCCGTCTGTCTGTACTTTGGGATAGAGCCGACATTATTTTACCGACTGGGTTAAAACTTGATATCTGGGATTTTCATAATACCCCCCCCCCCCCCCCCCCCCCCCCC
>CABFVX010009992.1:0-15902 GCA_902151425.1 Timema shepardi | reverse complement strand
CTCTCCGAAGTCCTCACCACCTAAATGTGTTAAAAATGATGTAGGTCTACTACTAATGTATTTTAATGTTACAAAGCAGAAATTAAAACAAAGTAAAGATCTTAGCTTTTCCGGAATTGTCCATTAATTATTCCTTTATCCGGAGAAAGGCGGTAGGAATGTCTGCAGATGTAAAGACAAGGTATATTTTCTTACAAATATCACATCAAGTGGAGGGAATAACAAATGACTGCCTATGCTTCACTGATGCACGCAGCTATCATTCAGGAAAATTTAATTTTAGAAAACAATAATCTTTTTATGTGTTCTACTTCAAACAAGTTTCAACTTTGTTAGCTTTGCGGGAGTTGTAATACAATTTGCCTTTGTTTTTATTTAATTACTTGACCAGCATTATTTTTGTAATTTGATTAAATGTGTTGTAATTTAGAGTAAAACATATTAGTACATGGTTAAATGGAAAAATAACTTAAATTGGCCTAGACCCAACTTTGTTATCTAAAATGATACACATATTTTATTGATATGTTATTAACTTATATGCCAATTTAAAATAAAATATTACATCCAGTATTTGATGAGAATATACCCCACACCACACATCTGTGGTATAATTGTCATCACATGAGATTAGTACAATCCAATTTTCATAGAAAAAAACTTATTTGACAACTAGAAAAGTTACTAGACTTACCAATATACATTCATACATCAAGTCATGGGATTTGTAGTCATCACTGTTGGTAACTCAGCCGGAATCAGTGGAGTTTTCGTGAGTGATAAGACTCCTTAACACAACTTCATTAGGAGGGAAGTAAATTTGTCGGTCCCATGTCGGTTGTGGTACGCAAAAGAACTCCGGTAGCTCTGTGAAAATATCTTTTACAGCAAAATCAGTAAGCCCTTTCGCTCTCACTCATAGAAATTCTCGTGTGCCAATATAATTAGTCAGTTCTGAACGTACACGTTAAACACATAAAATATATAAATAAATAATGAGTATGAGTGCACCATCACCCCTTATAACTATAGTACGTTTGCTAGCAAAGTATACATACTACTGGTGCTAGGATGCACCATGCACCATCACAGTTTCATGAGCAAATAACAATTACAAAATCCTATAGAAACAATCAGGTGATCTCTATAAAGATATGTATCTTACTAAACATAAACAAGCCAGTCTTATACAGACTTACCAAATGCAACACTAAGGGCCAGTTTCATAGTCAAATTTAGTACGCCTCGAGTGCGGCGCTACACTAAGTACATGACGACACCTACCTAAACTCGAATGGAATGGGCCGTTCTCGCATAGGAAACTGGACCATTCCATTCGAGTTTAGGTAGGTGTCGTCATGAACTTAGTGTAGCGCCGCACTTGAGGCGTACTAAATTTGACTATGAAACTGGCCCTTAGTCGGCCGGGACGACCAATCCTTCAGACAGCTAAAGATTCCATCAAAAGAGACACATTAGGAGCCGTTCCAATGCAGTGGGGAAGCCCAGGAACGCTGAATTAAGGGTGGCGGCCACTCTATAATGATTGCACACGGTCGCTGGGGAATAAAAGTCCCGTAACAAATTGAATAAAGAGATGTTCACACTTAGTGATCCATGTCATCCTGAAAGTCCTACAGAGAGTCAAACAGCTTTCAGGAACTGGTAAGAGTACAGCTAATTTCAGTGATGTTAACTCAACTGTCTGGTTACTTACTTTAAACTCATGAGATGATAGCAGGCCCCTTACTAGCGGGAATACCCCTACGGTTAATGTATTTGCTTTGCTAACGTAAACGTAATTAAGTATTTCCAATCGTAACAAAGATATAAGCTATTGGAATGGGATTGAAACTAAATGACAACAAAATATAATTAACTCACTAAATAAACTAAATTGATGTTAACTTGGATTATATCCAATACATATAAATGGACCCTTCCACATTCCAATACAATGTTAAAACTATTAAATTAAGTGTTTTGATCCAAACGCGGGATTTATTGAACAGTTAATAGTTTACCCTAAAATATACATGTTATCAGAATAAAACTAGTAAGATAAACGTTAACCCGAACACGGTATTTATAGAATTGTAACAAGCATACCCTACATGGTATCAATATAAAAGTTAGAACTTAATTATTTATGTACAGTAACACCTGACACGGGTTTTATACGAGAACATTAGTAGTTGGGCGTAACCTTTGTGCGTCGTGCCGGCGAGACCATACACTCCTACATGGCGGTTACACTAGTCAAAACAGCTGGCTGATGACGTCCAGAGTTTCTTGTCCAGGTAATGAAGGATAAGATGAAGTGTGTACATGATTCTTGTGACGAACGAAGCAAGCAGGGGAATAGGAATGGCGAGGAAAGGAACATAACTCCTCCCTCGGCGAATAGGCTAGTTTGTCCGCGAACACCCTGTGTAGCACGTACGTGCTAGGACATCAGTTGTATCCAGCGGCCCACAAGACGTTGCTGATGCCGACTTTGTTGAATCCGCGGTCGGTGTGATGGTCAACCAAGACGCTATTAGATTGTGTTGGGAAATATAATGTACGGTGGCGTTAGGTTGAATTGTTTGGACCTCATTGTGGCGGATTAAATACTTTTAGCCCGGCAAATTATGTGTTCTGTCTTATGGCATCTGATTACCAAACCCTTCCTTCACCTCTGACAAGACGTCTTGTGAGTGTGGGGAATGCCAGGCCTCCACCGTGGTTCGGATCCCACGTTAAACTGTAGGTCCTCCATTTCATCTCACAATCACTTCTCACAATCACCCTACCATTACACATTAGCGTAAGTGCGTATAACCCGAACGGGTAGTAAGACGCGGGGCTAATAATAATAATATCTTATGACATGCTTTTGTCAGTGAACTTAGACTACCCAGTACTCTTCCTCCTCCGGCTACCAGAATTTTCTTCTTTACTTCAAGTTGTCCAATTTTTGAATACTTTTCAAAAGCGCCATCTTTTCAAAATCCTACAATAGTTTGTATTTGAGTGTATATTTTTCTCTCCCACACACCGTCTCTTGATAACATCCACAATGCCTGCATATTATCACAATTAGGCCTAAGTTTGAATAGATAATCCCTCCAAATTCTATCTTCCTCATCCCTAACCCATTAGCACATAGCCCAAACGTGGCACGTTGAGTAAAAACAGCTATAAGTCCGGTTCAGCTATTCTTTATTTAAGGTTTTCTATAGTTAATGTATTGCACCCAAAGTGAAAGTGAGTATTGTAACGCTGCACAGGAGCACTTTATACCCACCCTGGTCGGTTCAAACGGGGAGTTTTAGAATAACAAACCGTGCTCGCCCCTTCGTAGATAAAACCTCCCAATGAACAAACAAACACGTGCTATTTATCTAGCTAAGGTAAGAGGGTACTTGTCTAAAAACTTTAATCAACACATGCTATTTATCTAGTTAAAGTAAGAGGGTACTTGTTTAAAAACTTTAATCAACACGTGCTATTTATCTAGTTAAAGTAAGAGGGTACTTGTTTAAAAACTTTAATCAACACGTGCTATTTATCTAGCTAAGGTAAGAAGGTACTTGTTTAAAAACTTTAATCAACACGTGCTATTTATCTAGCTAAGGTAAGAAGGTACTTATTTAAAAACTTTAATCAACACGTGCTATTTATCTAGCTAAGGTAAGAGGGTACTTGTCTAAAAACTTTAATCAACACATGCTATTTATCTAGTTAAAGTAAGAAGTTACTTGTATAAAAACTTTAATCAACAAATTTGTGTTGCTAAATTAAATTGCATAAAGATAAAATATGTAAAATTAATGTTGAAAAATAGTTCTTACCAGCAGATATCACAATACTATTTAATCAATGACGGGAACTATTTTAATCTAAGAGTATTAGATAAGGTGAATGAAGTGAGGGAATCACCACTTTAAAACTAATTAGATTAATAAACTGACAATTAGAACTGAATTTATTTTTGTATAAATTAGTATATTACAAAAAATATTTAAATAGATTTAAGAAGTCTTAAATATCATAGCCATTGCTAGAAAAAGGTCTGTATATTTTGTAGTCGAGATTTGGACGTCAACCGATCCTGTATTCGACATGATCTGACTGCCATTAGTCCCGAGACTATACTAAATACGGACCTAAATAGCTCGTTTGATAGATCATGTGTATGCACAAGTACACACATTCTAAACTAGTTTATAAACAACAACAACAACAACAATGTAAAAAATAATATATCGCATTAAAAGTATAACTTACTTACTCTATGGCTTTAGGAACTCGAAAGTTCTTTGCCACACTTACAAAAAAATAAGACACTTATCCTTATATTCAGCTAGCTCTAACCAGTCCAACTCATTACACCTTATCCATATCTTGAGCTAGTTCTAACCAGTCCAACTCATTACACCCTATCCCTATTTTGAGCTAGCTCTAACCAGTCCACCTCATTACACCCTATCTATTTCAGGTCCATTCTAATGTTATCCTCTCATCTGAGTCTAGGTCTTACCAATGGTATCTTCCCAATGTGTTTACCAATTAACACCCTGAATAAGATTTTATATTCTCCCATTCGCGTCGCATGTCTTGACCGCCATAATCTACGAAACTTGATTATACCAACTATGTCGTGTGATGTGTACAGAGTATGTAACTCATCATCGTGTAACATCCTCCAGTCTCCAGTAGCCTCATTCTTTTTTGGACTAAACATCTTCCTAAGCTCCTGGTTTTCGAATACCTCTAATATTTGTTCATCATTTAGGGTAAGGATAGTAAATTTAAATATATAATAATTTCCCGAAAACATGGATCAGTGGTCACGTGGACAAAGCATCACTCTCACCTACTCTATAGTTTGATAGTGACTGGGAGGTCGGGGTTTTAATCCCGGCAGAGTGAACTGAAGCAGGTTTCCCATCATGGTTTCTAACCATCTCTCTAAACCAATGTGGGTACATTTCCTCTCAATTATAACATCTTACTCGTGCTTACCCCACGGGTCTATATTCTAGTAGAAGGACAAGCAGCACATACAAAAAGTTCAAAATAAATTCCCATGAATCACGTAAAATCCGCGTGAACAAATCATTCAAAAAGAAACCTAAAATATTTTTGTAAGTTTACCTACTTACAACTGAACTGCTGAGGGAACGACCAATCTTTAGAAAGGAAATATTTCAAAGAAGACTGGATGTGTCCAAGCACGACTTACAAACAAATTTGATTGTAGAAGAGACACCACACCCCGACCATTATTCCATTGCAATGGACGGGGAAGCCCCAGTTTATTCAATGATATATTTCTCGACAATGCTAGTAGGAGCCCAGACCTTAACTATTAAGTAGACGCGCAATCCACAAAGATAAGGGGCCATCTTTAAACTACGTAACGTTTTAAACCCACTAACCCCCCCTTGCCCAACTTAAGCGGTCATAAGATGTTCCATCACCTTACCCCTCTACCTTACGTAATTGTTAACGATTTAGTAAGTAAGATCATTTTAATCGTTTGGTTATTTTTAGAGATAAAAACTGGTAATAAAGCGAGTGGTATGAAATTTCATATTAATTTAATTTTGGTAAGTGAATGAAATATAAGTAAACTTTAATGATTAATATACTTATTTTATGACAAAAGAAATATATATTTTGTATTGATTTTGTCTCACCATAAACATTGATACGTAAGATGGATTCTGGTCCTTTATTTTACCCCACGTAAGAAAACGCAAGAAAATAACTAACCGCCTCTTCCCCCCCAAAAATCCTTACTCAGTTTAAGGAATACCCTTGGGAATATGATCAATACAGTCTTGATCTTTGTCTGTTATTGGTAGATAGATAACCTTACTAAAGCGTCACGTCGCGAGGATCTGCTACAAGTCTCGCTGCCAGGACGGCTTATATACACTGCAGATATCTCTAACATGTCAGGGATTGGGAAGGTTGAATTTAATGTACCCACATTTGCATTGAGCCAAAGTGTAAAACTATTTAGGGAGAACCCCCCCTCCCCCCACAGTACACCCGACTGGGATAGAACTCTGACATTCTCGTCATAGGCAATGCGTTGACCTTCTGTCTGTGTGAACGGACGCAGGAAGTCCCGTCGCAAATCACGTCCTGTCTGTGGCGGCGCCTGTCCCAGGAAGCGCCGGTAACCGCTCATTTCACTGTTCGGGGCCCTAGGGAGGCGTCTCGGTGAAGTATTGACGAGCCGACATTTAAAACGGGTCACGGGTCAATACTCACAGGGAGAGCACGTGTTCCCTCGCGGATGGAGCGAGCCGCGCTTCTTGTTAGTTTCATGTTCCCGTGATCCACGTCTTACTACCCGTCCGGACTATCCGCAGACTCTACACTAGTGTGTGTGGAACATGGAGGTAGAATTTAGAGCAAATGTACAAACATTCGCAACCAAGGGATATTGGAGAGCCACTTAGGAGGGGAGAAGTGTCAGAATACCCAGCCGGGATTGTAACCCTGACCTACCAGACTATATGATACTGACGTCTTAGTACACAGGCTACCAGAGTGCTGCTACTAGTATTATTCCTTTCTCTAATCTTCAAACACTACTCAGAGCGTACAGAAACACACAACGTTCACAAATTATAGTAGACCCGTACCGGTGGTCAAGTGGTCTAAGGCGCCAAACTCGCAGTTTACCGCTGATGGAGAGGACGAGTTTTGAACCTAGGCCTTTACCCCTCTAATGGGGGTGTATTTCTCCTACACTACCCTCCTCATCCATACTGCTTGGATTGAGTCGTTAGTAACCTTGGCGCTAAGAGTCGTTATAATTAACTAACATTCTCTGACAGTTAATCCTGATAAACTTCGTGCGTGTAAACTTAACCCGCCAATTCTTGAAAATGAAATATTTCTGTTGTTATTATTATAGCTCTCTTTTTATTGTTTGTATAGCCTGAACGGGTAGTATGACGTGAATCACGGTGTATAAGAGGAAGGAGGAAGGGTTGCTATGATGGATCTATATATAAATAATAAAATTTGACTCAATCTAACTCACTTGGGTGGTTTATTGGTCTCGGCCATCAATCTCGCGACAGACTGAACTGCCTATAACAGAGGGATTGTGGTTCTAAATGGTGTCTCACTTTCTCTACACGCAAATGTGAGTACACTTCCTCTAAATTCAACCTCTCCCATCCATAGCACACTAGCGTTATTTGTACATATGCGTATAACCTTGACGGGTAGTAAGACGCAGTGCTAAAACATCGATCTAACTGATCTTCCATCCCCTGACAACTGTACGAGTTATTACTGTCAGCTTCGAGCACAATTGGGCCAACTAGTGTTATTACAGAGCCCCCTGTCCTTGTACACTCTGGTGACGTCATTGTTACGTCAGACGTACCAGGATTAGAGAAGACCACGTGGTGTTGGGTGATTATGTGGCTCGGATTGTATCGTTACTTCCCCTTCACTTTAATATGTAGAAGGAGGTAACGATAACTATTACAAAGTAAATGTATAACAAATAATAGATTTATTATAAAAAGGAACATAAAAAGATTATATAGGGTTACAATTGATAGCAGGAAAACAGTAATAAATGTCCGTTAAATTGATTAAGGAAAACACGTAGCTCTTAGAAGTATAAAGGAAAACATTAAGTTTTAAACTGACAAATATGATAAGATTTAACAACTCAAAAAATATAGGAACTTCCCGTAGCATGGGAGAGTACGTGTCCAAGAGAACAAAGAACAGTCAAAAGGAAGTTGATAGAGAAGAGAGTATTGGATTCCAAAACAGCCGGGCTAGAGCCAGACCACCGCCAGAAGGGTCTAAAGAGAAAACATGGTGAATTAATTACTAATAAAAATATAACTTCAGATTCTATAGTTTTATAATTACTAAGCTAAATGTCGGCCAAGCTAACTAGCTTGATTTGAAATTAAGAAAGATCTCATAGACCCACTAAATAATAAATGATAAGAGGATGGTCTGTGGATTACATTAGCAGATGGCTAACAATCAGGTGTCAACACAAAATTGTACAATGGCCGGTCCTTTCCCGGTGGGCACTGCCAGATCATCTCAATAGTACATTTATACCACTACCCACTCCCTGGGGTACACATCAAATCTAGTACACACTAACTTTAAATACTTGGACTAATGAAGTGCCAACAAGAATGCTGTGAGATACTGACCTAGCTAGGTCCTCAAATAAAGGCACTAGACAACCTGCATGTAGTCATTCAAAATTTGAACACGTGAACATGACGTTAAAGGCGCAATGACATATAGTGAAGTCATGAGGACCTAAAACGAAATAAAGAACTTATGGAGAAGAGGAAGCTTAAAGTAAGCTCCTTATTACATATAGAGCTCAAAGCCCCTGTATTTAATCTATGTCATATGGACACAGGGAAAATATATAATCAGAACATCTGACTAAAAAAATCAAGTCAGATTGACACAAAACCAAATTTAGTCATTCTGACTAAAATAACAAGTCCAAAGGACTTAGAAAACATTACAGCTGCTTCGACTAACAGAAACACAATTAGTCTCCTTGACTACTACAACAAGTCTGAAGGACTTAGAAAACATTTTGGCCGCTTCGGCTAACTAAACTAAGTTAAAAGGACACAGAAACAAAACTTAGTCACTCTTAGGACTTAAAATACATTATAGCCGCTTCGACTGACAGAAACAAAGTTAGTCTCCTTGATTACTATAACAAGTCTGAAGGACTTGTATATTTGTCAAATACTAAGTAAGTCAGACGAGATTCCCTCGGCGTCGAGGCGGTGAAACCCACGACCCAAATATCAAGACTACCAGTTTCTTCTTCAGGTGCTGGAGCAAAGGTTCCTCTTTAGAGGATATGTTATGATGAACTACAGTCAAGTGAACCTGGGGGTCACCCGTTACGTACTCTTTTTTCTGACTCTAAACAGGACCAAATATGGTCATGTAATGATGGAAAAGGAAGGAAGGGGTGAGGGGGGAAAAGCAGAGAAAGAGTTGCCAAGGAAGTCCGCTAGGGCAGCAGTGCTCGTAGCTCGAGGCATCGAATCAACGACAGCCCGGTCCTTTGTTAACATCGAGTGTTCAAGGGTTCAGACGTCTGTTAAAACTGCCACGCCTTCGCTTCCGCCATACTTGCAGAATAGTTTGTCGAAGCATGGTGTTTGCATCCGGGAACATCCACTTAAAGTAAGTAGAACACAAATGATATTATTGCAGAGTATACCAGTTTTAATTCTCTTCTTTGGATTCCTTTATTTCAGTCTAGTATTTTGTGCAGATTACGGTTTGTAGATGTCATTTTACTTTAGGGACATGCTACATTTATTCTGTTAAAGTTGATAAAGCGAACATGGACACATCATTTACTCTGAAAGATAGCAAGCTTACCTTGCATGGTTACCCTTATCCAATAAGGTCCATCGAGGTAAACGCTTAGGGTAAACGGAGTGGACATCTTATTCTAATATTATTATTACTAGCACCGCTGTCTTACTACCCGTTCGGGTTATACGCACTTACGCTAATGTGTAATGGTAGGGTGATTGTGAGATGAAATGGAGGACCTAAGGTTTGACGTGGGATCCGAACCACAGTGGAGGCCTGGGATCCCACACCGTCACAAGTTGTGATTAATACACGTTTTGTCAGAGGTGAATGAAGGGTTTGGCAATCAGATAAATCTGTGCCGGGACCAAGGATTGAGCCATGTTTATTCACAAATCTCGTTCATTAAATCCAAAACAAATTTGAAGAGGTTTTTAACGTGCACTTTCTAAATCAACTAATTATATCATCAGTCAACCTATGAACCAACATCTAAAACAAACACTACAGCCAGTACCAGGTCGTCACTCTATCAGTGTTATTGGGGAAACCCACATTTTACCCATGACAAATTTTTCAACCATCCCGGAAATCAAACCCGGGCCTCTTAGCTCAGTGAACATACACGCTACCGACTAAGCTAAGGTGTCGAACAAGAAAAAACAAAAAAAGTATATTGTATTTTTAATATTTTTCAGCACGTATTACTACCGCATGGCTGAATGATGGCTATACAAGACGTCAGAGTTGGTGTTATATGCGCCTGTGGATTAGGCAATTTCTTAATACTAATTATGTAACAAGTGGAGTGAGGCTTAAATTATAACTAATATAACTAATAACAGGCATTGAATTACCTGATAAGGTAACCATAGTGATTGCTGATTCCTTCAAATATCTGGCAAGGGAGATATTGAGAACTTCTGGCCAATAACTCCAATCTCCTGAGAGACCCCCCGGAGGGGGCTTTCCAGCTACACCGTCCATGGGCTCTTTGGCCTTCTACAGTGCAACCACTGTTACCATCGGGACGGAAACTTTTCGTCGGACATGGACCGGAGTCCATGAGTGCTATTCCGGTTTACTCGGGCACCCGACAAATCCAGGCCCGGCCCTCCCATGTCAGACCTGCCTGGGGTTACTTGGGAACCCCCTCACTGGGACCGGATGAGGGTAGGAGTTGTCCCCTCCTAGTGATCGCCCAATCACGAGAGAGTCAGGATCTCAGCCTCCGGACAGTTGCCTCCTCCGTTCTGCTTACTGCCCCTTCTTTGTGCTCACTGCCCCAACCTTGGCCTTCCGCCCTTCAATACCTTCTATACGAGACTAACCGTCCGAAGTTGTCCAGCGGGGACCTCGTGGAGGTGTCCTGACCAGCTATCCCTGCAACGAGATATTGAGAGCTATAGGTATCTGATGAGGAAGTGGTTGAGTGGCGTGATGCATGTGTTGCCTACCACCCAGGTGCGTACAGCCCCAACTTGTGTGGCCAACCCCACGTTCATTAGGTGCGTGTGTTGCCTACCACCCAGGTGCCTACAGCCCCAACTTGTGTGGCCAACCCCACGTTCATTAGGTGCGTGTGTTGCCTACCACCCAGGTGCGTACAGCCCCAACTTGTGTGGCCGACCCCACGTTCATTAGGTGCGTGTGTTGCCTACCCCACGTTAATTAGGTGCGTGTTCTTATATCCACCCTCCTAAAACACTTATAGTGTTTTACATGGAAATCTGAATAACCCTGCGTACAGGGGTGTGAACAAAGTATCACTACTTTACTAATATAGATATTTTCCTTTCGATACTAGTATTTATTTACTCGTTACTTTTACTGATATTAGTACCCACACTCGGTATCGAAAGAAGCAACTTGCTTGTTATCTTCACTCATACTTGAGTTAAATGTTTACTATGGTTGTGGAAGACTACAAAATAGATTGAAAAAATATATTACTACTCCTCTTTAGCTATTTATTAACTTTCCATCAGATAAATTTTCATAGACACATTTTGAAAGCTGTTATGGTAAAACCTTTTATAATATACAATATCCAATACTCTCTATCATACCTTCCAAGTTCCATAACATAATATATATGCGATATACCTAAATATACTATAATTTTCAGTATTTGAATAAATATTAAAATATTATTATTATTATTATGCAAAAGTTGAAATTATTAACTGATAAAAACATATTTTTCCAGATTAAAATTTCGATATCGATACTTACTTTTATCGATACTTTTCTTTCGATAATACATCCCTACCTGTGTATCAAAAGTGGCATACGAATAACATTACATGACATAATTATTAGACTACGTGAAAGTAGATCTAGTAACTTTCTTGATTGTCAGATGAAGTAGTCCCTGTGGACATCGGACTAAATTCACGTCGTATTGCAGCGAGAATCCTAAGTAGTTTATTTCTTGTATTTTCAAGGGGTTCTATATTCTACAGCTCAGTGTGTACCATTACTAATATATTGGTTTCCATCGGGGAGTTATTACTCACGTCAACTTAGAAGATGAGTTGGGAATCGATAATCGACGACCAACATGTTTTTCATCACATAGTTTACAAGTATTTTTAAAAATAGATATATGAAACACAACACCAACTATAAAGTGAGGCAAAATGAGCTTGGTGCAATTTAATTACTATTAATGTGCTTTGAATGTTAAAAGCAGCTAAATATAAGTGGTGTTTAGGTTCCGTATCTTGTTAGGCGTCCGGATTCAGGAAAAAACACCCTCAGTACACCCGGGCGAGATTCAAACCCAGAACCTCTCATTGGCCGCAAACCATCAGTTTGACTTTGGTTCGTGTTTCCACTGATACGGGTTAACGTAGTAGTGCAACACACTAGCACACTGTAGATATAAGTTTATATTTGTGTCTTTCTGGGGACTGTCTGGTTTAAAATTGATTGTTACCTGGTAGTCTGGTAGTTCTCTTGTAGTGTGGTAACAATGTTGATAACTGTTATTACATCACAGATGTCGTCACTAACAAGGAGGCTAGAGAGGAACTAGTCATTGTATATCAATGTTGATAACTGTTATTACATCACAGATGTCGTCACTAACAAGGAGGCCAGAGGGAAACTAGTCATTGTTTATCAATGTTGATAACTGTTATCACATCACAGATGTTGTCACTAACAAGGAGGCCAGAGGGAAACTAGTCATTGTATATCAATGTTGATTAACTGTTATTACATCACAGATGTCGTCACTAACAAGGAGGCCAGAGGGAAACTAGTCATTGTATATCAATGTTGATAACTGTTATTACATCACAGATGGCGTCACTAACAAGGAGGCCAGAGGGAAACTAGTAATTGTATATCAATGTTGATAACTGTTATCACATCACAGATGGCGTCACTAGCAAGGAGGCCAGAGGGAAACTAGTCATTGTATATCAATGTTGATAACTGTTATCACATCACAGATGGCGTCACTAACAAGGAGGCCAGAGGGAAACTAGTCATTATATATCAATTAATTAACTCCTGAGTACAACGTCTTTATTACACGTGGCTATAATTATAAACGAGAATAAACTTATGTAAACTGGAGAAAAATATTTCTTGTACGTTTTAATTAAAGAAAATTAATAAAATATAGAGCAAACCAAACAAACTCAAAATGGTCTCGTACGCTAGTAACGTCACGGGCCGCTTAGGTGGACGGTGCAACATTCTTCTCGTGTTGATAGTTTTATATCTGTCCACCAGATCGTGGCCCACTGATTTAATTTCATTCTGAAATGCATTATAAAATACATAAAATGAGAAGAAAGATTATAAGTAATACGCTCTATAAAAATGAAGAATGAAGTAAACTTTCTAATTTTGAAAAAAAAGTGAATGTTATGGGAAAAAAATATAGGAGTGTTTAGGTAATCCTATGCAAAAAAAAAAATAGCAGAAATATGGTAAATAAACTATATCCAAATGCGTCAGTGGCTTATGTGGTGTGTTGCTGACGAGGAGTGAGGGGCTCGAATCCCTGCTGGTTGTACTGAAATATTTTTCTCTTGAATTATTTTCCACGATACCTCCAAGTAGCTGTGCTTATAACAGTTCGTACAAAATCTACCCTCTTCACCCCTACCCTCTTTGTGTATATTCACATACCCTGTACGGCCAGAAAGACGCGGAGCACGGAAATAACATCATATTTAATATTCTAATCGGTGACCTGGCGGTCTATGGGTAAGGTGTCAGACTTCTATGCTGGCGGCCGGGGTTCAATCCTCGGTCCCGGCACAGATCTATTTGATTACCAAACCCTTCCTTCACCTCTGACAAGACATCTTGTGAATGTGGGGAATGCCAGGCCCCCACCGTGGTTCGGATTCCACGTTAAACTGTAGGTCCTTCATTTCATCTCACTAACCGTGCTCTGAGAGACTGCACTAACCGTACTCTGAGAGACTGCACTAACCGTGCTCCGAGAGACTGCACTAACCGTGCTCTGAGGTCCAGCCGCATTCACTGTACAAGAGTCCTCCATACATTGCAGGGTGGAAATAAATGGTACGGAACTCCGCACGGACTTTCTCGCTCTATTGTTTAAAAATGGAGATATTTACCCAAAACTCGTAATATCTGTGAGACGAAATAATATACAGTAGCAAACTCAAGCATAAATTGCACAACACTTATGTGACCCTTTCTTTGAGTCCCGGTTTCAAATTTTATAATTTTATTTTTAAAGAATTATGGTCCTCATTTTAATGTTTGGACAGATAAAAAAAAAGATCAATGTTGGGTCCACAAGATTCAACACTTCGTATTAAAATTTCAACTTCCAGTTAAAATTTTTGGCATTTTATTAGGTGTTGCAAATCTTCATGCCATCGCATTGCTATTAAATTCCACATTTATAAATTTTGACCAATAAAAAATTAAAATATTGACTATTGAGTCTAAAATGGATACAGATCATTGTTGTACAAACATTTCTCCTAAGCGATTTAAGGAAAAATAACAAACTTTTTGAGAGACTTACTTATATTTAATTACTTTATGACATTGGAGAATTATTCCGCTAAAACTTAAGTAGTATCTCTTTACAACTAAAGCTCACAAAAATGGATTAATATGTTTGACAATATCTCAGAAACTGTTGGATTTATAAAAATATATTTCATGTAAAAGTTTTTTTTAATAGTTCTACAGCTTTGCAATGAAACGTTATCTAGTATCTCAAATAATTTCGGAGATACAGAAGTTTCTGCTTTTGTAAAGTAACCTAAAAGTAATTTTCATGGGATAATGAAAGTAGCCAGTTTATTTATAATCTTAATAAACACCTAGGTACGAATTTTAATCAAAATCGTTAGATCCTATTTTGAGAAAATCGATTTTTTTCTCTTTTCACTCTTTATTAAACTACTCTTAATTTTAAGTTTAAACAGACACACAGACAGACGGCATTGCAAAGACCACTTTTTAGGGTTCGGAGGGTCATGAGACGTCGACATCCATCAACATATCGGGTTAGATTATTTTTATGCTTGCAATACTTTAGTAAACGAAAAGTTAAACAAATATATTTATATTTGCGTATAACTTGAAAGTTGTATGTTTTATAAAAATATGCTTCGAATAAAATATTTGTATTATAAATAGATCTACATATTTTTAATGATAAGTAATTTCATATCTCAAATAGTTTTGAAAATATGATGGAAAATGAGAATTTACGCATCAGATCGGAGCCCTTGAAGTCATTTTGCCTAAATATTGAGCTATTTTGTTTAGAATATTTATAAATATTTTGAGAAAATCGACTTTTACTCTTTTTGCCCTTCAGTAAACTACCCTTGATTTTAAGGTTAGATACCCAATTCCAAAAATCCCTCGGGGCAACCCTATAAAAACCCTAGATACCAAGTTTTAGCCCGATCGATAAAACAGTTTAGGCTCTATTTGGAGGTACAAATATACATACATAAATTTAAAAACAACCTTTTCTGATTAGGGGGTCATGAAATGTCGACAGTCATCAAAATTTAGAATTCAATTTTTTTGACGATCACAATACTTTCTCTACCTGTAAGATAGCGAGAAAGTAAAAAGAAGATCTGATTTCACACTCTAAAAGCAATTTGATCCCCAAATCATAACCAATGTTTTTCGAAGCATTAAAAGCTACTAAGATTGTTGAAGATGTACAGGAAGATTACGAAACGTAAAAAATTATGTTCTTTGATGACTATCATACATTTGAGTATGATAATGTTCAAACGTTAGAAATAATGACTCCGTTTGTCATTTAATGGTTTTATCTTTATATTGCATTGCACATTGTTATCGGTAGAGTCATATTTTTGTGTATAAATAATTTTTAGCATTTGTGATTGTAACCTATTCCAATCATTTCCCCACACAAATGATACTCAGTGGTAGGTACAAGAGAGTTATACATTATACACCTCAATGAGGGAGAGGGACAAAACATTATACACCTCAATGAGAGAGAGAGACAAAACATTATACACCTCAATGAGAGAGAGGGACAAAACATT
>CABFVX010009991.1:3331-15906 GCA_902151425.1 Timema shepardi | reverse complement strand
ACGAGAGTACACAGGGTTCTCAGTTTCAAGCAATCTCCATGGATGGCCCCATATGTCAAGCTGAACGCAGAAATGAGGAGTAAAGCAAGTAATCAGTTTGAAAACATATTTTTCAAACTGATGAACAATGCCGCATTTAGTCGTCTTATATCTAACAAGAGGGCCTACCGTACGATAAATATAACTACCAGGTGGGAGGGGGGGGGTAAATTTGGGGCTGATAACCTCATAGCCAGTCCAAACTTTAAAAACCGTACGATCGTGTCTGAAAATCTGGTCATCGTCGAGATGGAACCGCCGGAGATTTACTTTGATATGCCGATTTATGCGGGATTCGCCATTTTGGAAATCTCGAAAGTAGTCATGTACGGTCTACATTACCAGGTTATGGTTCCCGCCTTCCCAACGGGTACGTTAAAACTTCAATATACGGATACAGACTCACTTCTCTACTGCATGACTGTTGAGGACGCGTACCAGTGACTTATCCCGTTAGCTAATGACTACCTGGACACCTCCACCTACGAACAAGACAATTTTTACGGGATGCCTGTAGTAAATAAAGGAGTGCTCGGTAAACTAAAAGACGAGACTCGAGGTCGGATCATCACCGAGTTCAGAGATTTACGTCCTAAACTCTATTCATTCGCGGTACAAGGAGATGGCGAGACGCTAAAGGCTAAAGGGGTCAAGAGTAGCGTGTTAAGAACGCTTTCGTTAGAGAACTATCGTAATTGTCTGACTGAAGAGACGGTAGTCATGAGAGAGGCTCGTTCAATAAGAGCTGTAGGATTCAAACTTTACACTCAAAAATTCAATCGGGTTACGCTATGCTCTATCGATGATAAAAGATATTTAGTACCCGGTACAGTCAAAACTTTACCATGGTTCCATTACTCTACTTCCTTCCAAGAGACGCCGATTGATGCTGTACCGCCGTCTCTATAGTGCAAGTGTGTTAGTGATTAATACAGCGCTTCTGTATATTCAAGATCTACAACTTTATCCGGTACAGTTAATACCAAAGTGAGTAGGCATCCATTTCCTCTCAAGAGACGCTGATTGATACTAACCCTACGTCTCAATAGTGTAAGTGTAAGTGATTAATACAAGAGTGAATAATGTCGATGTATATTCAAGAACTATACCTTTATCAATAGAAAATGTTAGTGCTTCTAAAAAAAGACTTGAGGAAATAATATTCATGTTCTGTAACTTAACTTAAAAAAGAAAAATACTAATTTAGTATGTATCTGTTTAAAAAAAATGTTTATCATTATATTCATTTAATGGGGTTTTGTGCGGGTATGTGCGTTGTTATTTTTACCCCCTCCATCACCCTCCCCTCCCCATCCCTCTTTGATATATTCTAATTGATTAAATATATTTTTTCCAAGAATAAAAAGTTTTATAGATTTAAATAATACAAAGTAATAATCGTTAATTCTTTTTATTAAAAAAAGTTTGTTACATTCTTAAACATTTATTTCTAAAGAATAATTTTTTTATAGATTCCTAGACTTATACTTAAATACATTTATTTCCAAGAATGAAGAAAAAATGTTTTATAGATTCAAAGAAAAAGTAATAATCGTTACATTATTAGATTTATACAAAGAAAAAGTAATGACTAAAGAATATATGTTTTATAGATTCCTAGACTTATACTTAAATACATTTATTTCCAAGAATGAAAAAAAAAATGTTTTACAGATTCAAAGAAAAAGTAATAATCGTTACATTTATTAGACTTATACAAAGAAAAAGTAATGACTAAAGAATAAATTTTTTATAGATTCATAGACTTATAGATTCAAAGAATACAAAGAAAAAAGTAATAATCCTTACATTATACGAAGAATTTTTTTATATAGATTCATAGACTTATACTTAAATACATTTATTTCCAAGAATGAAAAAAAAATGATTTATAGATTAATAGACCTATACAAAGAAAAATTAATGACTAAAGATTAAATTTTTTATAGATTCAAAGAATACAAAGAATAAAGTAATAATCCTTACATTATTAGACTTATACTTAAATACATTTATTTCCAAGAATGAAAAATGTTTTATAGATTCATAGATTTATACAGTAATAATCGCTAAAAAAAAGTTTGACGCATTTTTATACATATACTCTAATTGATTAAAAAAGTTTGATACATTTTATTTTTTTCAAAGATTAAAAGTGATCGTTCAAGAGTTACACTGCATCCTTCAAATCGTCTCGCAGCTTCTTCTTCGTAGGCCCCTCGTTCGTTTCCTCATAAGTTTTATTTTTCTTATTTCCGAGCGCACGTTTAGAAGCGTCAGTAGTCTTCTTCTGTCGTCTGACTGTGTCATACCTCGTCTTGACCGCAGAAACATGATAACTTATTGAAATCGATGTACTCTTTATACGCGTTTATCAAAGCTATCATATGAAGCAAAACTGGAATAACCGAACTCGTATCGTTCTGCATCGCACTCTTGGTCAGATCGCAAAAGTTTTGACCGATCAGACTTAAAATACTTAAACCATTAGAGTAATAGTCGGACATTTTTCTGTGGTGCTGTTTACTCAGAGAAGGACAGCCGAGATTTCCTAGTTCGTACTTGTCACGATCGGTCTCGATGACACTCTGTAGCCAACTCATCTTCTCAGTTCCGTGATGTGTACCGCTTTATATATTCGAGTACTGAACTTCCTCCTCTACCGTACCAATCTACATTCCTCCTGCTCATTTATGATGTCATCTTGCTAACGTCACTGCTTGAAGGGTTATAGCGGACCACTCTATCGTGTATGATGAGGCAAAACGCCTCGCCTTGGTATTTACTGGGATATTTTCCTCCGTCTCGAACGTTATACGACACGTCACCATACCGTCCTTGAGAGTATCTTCCTGCCTGTCGGATAGCATCGAACACTACGATGGGGGCGTGAGACTTGAAATCGGAAGGATCGAGTAAAGGTAAAGAGGTGCTTGTTCCGTAGTAGGAAGTCTGAAAATTAGCATAGTCTTCGTATAATTTCGAGAAGGAATCTTGTCTAAAGTCCAAGTTCATATCCTCATAAGAGTACATGATAGAATTTAGATATTGTTTAGCATTACGTAAATTACAATGTTCGAAAATACTTCTATCTGCTATCGTCGTATTGTTCGGTCCGGTCTAAAGAGCGAAAACAACGTAACGAGGTTTTTCCAGCAAAGTCGACGTTTTCACGATCCAATCATGCTGATTAGATGTAGGTACCTTAGCGTACTCATACAATTCCCAAGTACGAAAAGGTAGATCGATGATCCTTCCATTCTTGATGAAATTAAGTAGGTTGAGACGATTGATATCGTCAGTCTTTATATGCGGTACAAGCCAAGATATTTTACTTAACTCGATCCTAGAGGGTTTCTCCGTGGCGGAAGGAGGCGCTCTTTGTAAAGCGTTGTTGTTGCCGGTCGAACGAACTAGCACCAGATCTTGTTTTGCATTGATCAGTATTCGAGAATAGTCTTCAACGAATTCTACTATGAGACATAAAGGGATGCATATCGTCAAAGATGCCTGTTTCTGCGTGCACGTGAACTCCTTCAAACCTCCAACCCGCGTTTGAAAGATGAGTCTGCTCACCATTCCTTTTAGATAGATAGTTTTTAAGCTGAGTCGAAATACTACATCTCTCGATAGAGCAATCTCTACCCCGTTGATCTCATAGGCGATTCTTGAGAATAGATGCAGTATTCCGTTATTAACAATCCTTGAAGCACTTCCAGGTTCTCCCGTATTCAAAAGTAGTCGCCGTTTGATATGTAGTAGAGAACGGTGAGGTAACGTGTACAGTCCTTCTTGTTGGATAGATATCCTAAGCTCGTTCCCGTTAGCTAACGGTCCGGGAATATACGAGGTGTAGGAATGATACTGGAAACTGGTCAAGGCCGTATCGAAAGCGGCAGACTCCTCAAAGTTCAGAATATCCATGGCGCCATCCATTATTTTCGTAATGAGTAGCCTAGACGTCTTAAATAGAGTTTATTTGCAGGTGTTAACACTTTCATTGGTCTTCTCTCAATGTTTCGAGGAAGACATCATCGTCTCGTTTTATCTAGTACGAGCCCCATCTCCACCGACTCGTTTCAGATGTAGACGTAGCGATATCGTCTCGTCTCTAAAGTTGACGATATCTCCTTGTTCGTCGATAAGTCGTACTGCGATAGACTCTATTACTCGCGTCGTTACCGGAAGGTAAATGATATTGTTCGGCGCTTCCACTATCTTATAGCCCGGTGGAACGTTCATGCTGAACTCGTGCAAAGTATGACTCGGTTCTTCGTTTACGTAAGCCCCGCTAGCGAGACTACATTCTACGCGGATCAAATTCACGTGAAGAATATTCACGCTATTGGTAGATATGTGTGTCTTCCCCGCAGGAAGTATGACTGAGTCGAACCCTAGCAAGGATGCGAACGTACCAGTTCGCGTAAAGTTGATAGGCTTATTGCAAGTGATATAGCTCTTTAAAGTGCTAGAGGCCCCGATAATCGAGAGCTTTACGTTACTCGAGACTTCTCTTCGCAAGAATCGATCCAATGCCTAGAGTTCATAGGTGCCCGGAGGGACGGTATACTCTTTACCATCGAAATAAAATGTATTATTACGTTCGTCGATGTTCGGTATGTAATTGAACGTCGCCAGATTGATCAGTCCGATGAACCATTCTTCTTCGCTATTCTCTTCTCCAAGCAGGATATGCGGGAAGTAGTTATCTGTCAAATTCTAACTCTGACATGTCAGTGTAAGCGTCATAGACATATTTACTAAGATCGAACGTCAACGCGAGTATTTAAGGAAATCTAAACAACGATGATCGCATAAAACGATTCCGTACTCTTGATACCGTGTATGATTATAGGTGATATGTATTCCTCCGAGATATCTAACAAGTTCGAGTGGCGGTCTTAAATCACCAAAACTATCGAAGTAATCCACCCGTCCACCGTTTTTCTTATACGCTACCAATGCGTACCCTTACTGCTATCATTATCAAGATTGATGATGGCGCTCTATATCTTCCAAGGAGGTCCACTAGGTAAAGCATCTCTCGCAAATATTCTCTAAAGAAGGGGATTTTTAACTCGTTAGCGTACTTGCGCAGATCCGTTTCAGTAAGGGCACGTTTAGGTAGTCATTTTCTTTTCGGGTAAGGATGTAGATACATCCCTTTCCCCATGGCGATACCCTCGAGCGTACGATTATGTCTCTGAGCCTCGTTCAATTGTTTCGTATTCGCCTTCGCACTTTGTACAGCCTTCATGATTCCCGCGGCCCCTCCGGCGACGGCTCCAAGCACTGCGATCAGGGGTAGTATAGGTATAATTCCACCCTTCTTCTTACGGCGTGTAGTAGTAGCTCTCCGTTGACGACGTTGAGTTTTTTTCTTCTTCTTTAGACCGGAACCCATCTTGACTTTAGCTTTCATCGCGTTGGTGACCTCCCACGCGGCAGCTTTCTCGCTCAACTTCGAGTCGGGCGCGACTAATCTTTTCCGCGATTTCTCGATAAGTTCACGATCTGCGGTATAACGTCCCGCTAGATATTTCACCTTGTAGTAGGCGATATCGTGTTCTTTACAGTATCGATCTAACTCGTTTATTCTGGGATCACCTAGTTTCAATCGTTTTTCCAACTTTTTCCCCGGTCCACAGTACTGGTATCCAGGTATATGCGCCTCAAACGGTAGATTATTGATTATCTTATCCAGCAATCCTCCCCCTCTTCTTCGCCTCATAATACGTACTGATTCGTATTTATATAGGTGCGCGCATTATATAGATGAACCAGTCAACATGCAGCTCGAGAAACAGACGGCCTCTTTAACTGTACACAACAACGATCACGTTGAGGGTAGAGCTTTACCTAAGAGACGCGGTACGTTGTTACCTGATACTATCCGTTGCATCATCTGTAGACCTTCGAATTGCGGTAAAACCAACACCATGATCAGTCTGTTGGAGGAACCTAACGGTCTACGCTTCAAGAACGTATACGTTTACTCTAAATCGTTATACCAGCCCAAGCATCAACGTTTATCGAATGTTCTCTCGTTCGTCAAAGATATAGACTATTTCCCGTATTCCGACAACGTGGAAATTATCCCCCCGTCCGAGGCCGAACCCGACTCTTTATTCACTTTCGACGACGTCGCTTGCGATAAACAGTTTAATATACAGGCGTATTTCAGTATGGGCAGACATAAGGCTTAGACTGTTTCTATCTCTGCCAGACGTACTCGCGCATCCCGAAACAAATGTTGAGAGATAACGCGAATCTTCTCATCCTATTCAGGATGGAGATACGAACCTGAGACACGTCTACGACGATCACGTGAACACGGATACGACATTTCAAAAATTTAAGGAGGTGTGCTCACTGTGTTGGAAAAAACATAAGTATGATTTTCTTGTGTTGAGCTAAGATCATGAGATTGATAAAGGACGATATCGCTATGGGTATCAATACCTTTATCTTGCACGATTGACATAAACGTATATTCAGTACGTGATAAGACATCATGTCGTCCATATCTAAATTCGGTCATAGTCTCCACATATATAGATCTCTCGTTGAGACGGAAGGAAATCTGACTCTTCCCGGAAAAAACTTTGGTGTGAGGTACAGGAGTCGCTTTAACGCTTCACAGAGAGGACTGATATATCTAGGTGGAGACAAGTACGAACTATTCAAGTGGTGATGCACTCGCGTGTTCGTGTGCGCGCGTTCTATGTCAAAAACTTTGGCGCGAGGTACAGGAGTCGCTTTAACGCAACTCAGTGAGGACTGCGAACTATTCAAGTGGTGAAGCACTCACGCGTACATGCGCGCGCGTTCTATGACGTATGCACGTGTTTACCCAAGACTAAGACTTTAGAGAAAGACTATATTTTTTCCGAGAGAAAAAATTTAATAATCTTTTTACTGAATATATATGTGTATGTATAATCATAATATTAAGAATATACACGCTAAATAATAGTTTGTACTATTTATTTAAGTTCCTGATCCAGAGAGAGAGAGAGACATTACATAGAGTATCCATTTAAAATTATATTCTGATAGGTAACAATACCTAGAGTTTGGAATGAATCATTTTTTAAGACTATGGTCTGAAGGCCATTTATAATAAGGAAGATATGTATTTAGATCAGGAGAGGGGGAGAGAGAGAGGGAGAGAGACATTACATAGAAATAAAAGAGTATCCATTCAAGATTATATTCTGAAAGGTAACAATACCTAAAGTTTGGAAAGAGTCTTTTTAAGACTATGCAGATCGGAAGAGAGAGAGAGAGAGACATTATATAGAAATAAAAGAGTATCCATTTAAGATTAAATTCTGAGAGGTAACAATACCTAGAATTTGGAAAGAATCTTTTTAAGATTATGCATATCGGGAGAGAAAGAGAGAGAGAGTATACTTTTAAGGCTACGTTCTGAAAGTCATTTATAATAAGGAAGATATGTATGTTTACCCCCTCTCACGCACCCCTCGCCTCCCCCAAATCATCTGCGTGTATAATAGAGAGAGTAAAACCTCCCACGACCGTCGCTCCCCCACTCCGCATGCACTGCCTCCCCCCGCGATCAGGACCATCCTCTCCACCCCTCAACATCCCCCTCCCCTCATCACCGCGTGCGATATCAGGACCATCCCCCCTCCCCGCGGCCGCGACATCATCTACCCCCACCACTCATTTCCCCTACCCTCCCTAGCTGCCCTAGTATTCCTGTATTTATCTTACTGTTAACATAATACATAAAATTTATTAAAAAATTATAGTCAACGTAAATCTTAATAAACCACAATTTTTCCCAATCAAAGTATTGATCAAAAATTTTACTAATAGTTATATTGTGACCGGTATGGCAACATTAAATAAAGTATGGAATCGAACTATGCTCCTACAAAGTTATACACAGTCATAATAACTTTGAAGAAACAAATAAATTCATTTTTATAACTAAAATATGTCCAATGGATAAGGTTTTATCAATTTTTTTTGTCCACCTGGAAATAATATAAAATATTTCAAATTAGGATAGGGACCCTTAAATTACAGAAGTTTTTTTAAACTCAGCTTCTTACAAATAAAGTAAAATCTCTTAGATTTAATATTTTATTTACGTTACATGTGTGGAATTTAATAATTAATCATTAATAAATTTATAATTAGCTATAAACAGTAATGAAAATTCTGGAAAGGGGGAGACTTGCTTTATGTTAGCATGTAAAACCAATCAATGAGGGTAACAGTGCCAAAATACTGTTTGACGTGGTTACATTTTTAATAGCTAAAAAAATACCAGTCCGTATGTTAATCAGATCAAACATAATAAATTAACTTAGTATATAAATATTAATTATTGATTTTATTACTATCAGAACAATAAAGTAAAATTAATTTAGTAAATCAAACCTTCGGGCATCGCTAAAAGACATAACCCCTCCACCATCACTCCTTCCCAAGAGTCAAGAAATTATTTAAGGACTTAAGGCCTTCTCTAACTTAGACCTAGGGCGTAGCTAGGCAAACTATTTTGCAGTCATGTGTGGAGGTATATCATACTTCACGGGTTCAGTGAATCATAAATTGCTACCTTTCAATTCGACGAAGTGTACTTAGATCTCTAGATTTATTTCCCTCCTCTCTGATGTGCTTGAATATGAAGATGAAAGATTGCTTTATATCAAACTTCAAATAGTTTTTAGAGGCATACAATTTTTAAACATTTTCCGGAGGAGGGCTCCTGAATCTCCATTTGTTACATGGGTCGAAGCATAGTACAAATACTATTTTATGTTTGAACCTCCATAGACAAATACGGTTCCTGCGTCGTGGAGGACAACAGTTCTTAAATACTATCTTTAGTCTGATGTTTTTTTAGCACCACATCTTAATACCCGTTTGGGATATACGCCTATGTACTAATACACTAGCTTGTTAAGGACTAGGAAGGCTAAAATTAAAGGAAGTGCACCCACACTTGCGTGGAGGAAGAAGGAAAAGCCATTGAGAGATAATCACCCTTAGTGCATTGGACTAGGATCGAATCCCGACCTCCCCGTCTTTGGCATTCTAGTTTAGCAAGAGAGTAGCGCACTAATCCATGCATCCACCTAAGCGTTCACCTGGAGAGTTTAACTCATCTAAACAGATGCACTTCAATTTTAAACGTGTTTTATTTAAAGAATAAACCTACATTATTTTTAATATTTAACACACACACGCAAGTTATATATTTCTGACTGTATAGAATTAAATCTTAGTATGAATAGATTGTAAAAGACACCTTTATAATTGTTTGATGATGTTAACAAGCCACTGGTCCTAAATGCCGATATCTTAGCTCAGTTAGTGGCACGTTTTTATAATGAGTTAAAGGTCTTGGGCTCAATTCCAGAAATTGTAAAAAAAAAATCAATGGTGAAATTGTAATATACCCTTCCACAGTGATGAACTAATGACCAAGAGAGAAATAGGGTTTATGAATATTGTAGAATTGACTTAGTTTGTAAGTCATGTGCTGATTTAATCAGTCAATTCAGAAAATGCACGTTATATACACCAATAAAAACAACTACAGAATCCTCGTGACGGGGTTCGAGCTGGACCTTCAGGAGTGGAGTACCAGTGCCGTGGCAGAGGAGATGCAATGAGGTGAAAGTAATATAACAGTCTAGCACAGTTTGGACCTAAGTAGCACAATCATGTTTTTCGTAACGTAATCACTAAAGGAACACGGTAAGTCCTCACAAACCAGAACTACACTTCAGGAATAAACCACTCGCACCGGTAGTTGCATGGTCTGAGGCAGTGGTTCCCAAACCTCCTAGGGCCATCGCCCTCTTGGGCCCAGTGTTCCCTACCCTAATATATTATTATTCAGAATATCAGCAAGATAATAACACATTAACATCCAAACACCCGCTTCGGTAGCCACATGGTCTAAATAACCATTCTCGCAAGAGACCAGACTGCTGATGAAAGGGAGCTAGAGTTCGAATCCCGGTTGGGTTTACTGACTGTGTTTTTTACTAAATAACTTTCCATTATAACTTCACGTAAATGCGGATACACTTCCTCTAAATTAAACCTTCCACTAAATACTAGCCTAATTAATACAAATGCGTATAGAATAAACAGTTACATTTATCTTCAAAATATGATTAATGTTTTTGATTATAATTATTAATTTAACCAAAATTACGAAATCCATCCAATGACACCAACATTTCAAAGTCTAATATTAATTTAGCGAGTTTCTTATATATCACTTTATTTTTTTTAAATTTTATTGGCAACCGTTCGGGCTATACTTTCATGTACTAACCAGGCGAATGGTTTTAGGTATTAGGGAGGCTAAATGTATAGGAAGTGTACCCGAATTTGTGTGGAAGAAGAGGGGAAAGCCATTTTGTAAAAACCATACTCAGTACACCCGACCTAGATTCGAACCACGATCCCACCATCATCGTCCATCTAGGCGAGTGTAGCGCCTTAAACTATGTGACCATCGAAGCGGGTAATACAGAACACCCCTCTTTGCGCTCTTTATGGAATGCCATTGTCCCGGAAGGCGGAGGGGGGAGGCATTCCTCTCGTGTTAGACTAGATTGCCGGTCACGAGATCAGGATTCAAATCCCGGTCAGATGTACTGAGGGGGGTTTTCCATTCTTTCTTTATGAAAATGCAGGTAAATTTTATCTTCTTTATTATTTCTATTTACTTAGATAAATTAATGTTTGTGTACAACCCAAACGGGTTCTCAGACACAGTGGAAATACTATAGTACCTACTGGAAATATCAGTAACTGGGACGTGTACAAACATTTATTTAAGGGGATTCTATCTGCGGGGGATCTTGGAGAAGTCCCCCAACAACAGGTCATGGCAAAATGTTATCGAAATAAAGCAAGCCCCGTTTGAAATAATATAATTTTTTTTTTACTTTTTCTCAAACCTTGGAGAGAAAGTATTGTGATAGTAAAAAAAAAATTAACTCGAGATTTTAATGAATTTCAAGGTTTCATGACTTCCTGAAACCTAAAAAGTTGTTTTCGCAATGTCGTCTGTCTGTTTGTCTATCTTTCTAACTGTCCGTCTGTCTGTGCCTTGGGCTAAAGCCCAAACTATTTTACCGATTGAGCTAATACTTGGAATCTGAGGTTTTTGTAAGGTCTCCCCGAAGGGATTTTTGGAATTAGATATATAACCCTCAATTTAAGGACAGTCTACTGAAGGGCAAAAAGAAAAAAAAATCTATTTTATAGAAACTCGCACTAACGATTTTGATTAAATCCTATATCTAGATATTATTGTTTATTATTATAAATAAGATAGAAACTATCATATTCTCATGAAAATGACTGAGGGTAATTTACACAGGGGAAGTTTTCCAATTTCCCTCATTTTCTGCAACTATTTGAGATATGAAATAACTTATCATTGTAAAGTTGTAGTAATATAAAATATAGTTTTATAAAACTAATAATTTCTGATCTATAATCATATATATATATAGTTTTTAATTCAGGTCTTTGAAAATTATTTTAATTCTTATGCTCTTTGGTGGACAGAGCTGTTTCTATTTTCTTACTTTTTCTGTAACAATGTTCCTAGTTCCTAATGTCATAGAGTAAGTAACAGTGAATTCATTTTATTTATTATAGTTTGTTCAATGTTTCAACAACAGTGTTTGGACCTATTATTTATTTTCACAAATCTTACAAGTTTTTAGTAAAATGTTTATTTTAATATAAAGGCGGGAGAGAGTCTGTGTGGTGCATCGTACCATTTATTTTACATAATTGTGATTGCGGAATTTATAAAAGATAGACTCAATTAAGATACTAGCCTATAGATTGAGGACGATTATAAAAATACACGATTAATAATACTATCGGGTTAAGAAGGAGATACCCCCATACACCCCAATTTGGTCTAATCTTTTTTACGAGAGGAGCACCTACTTGAATGGCTGTATCTGAAGATTGTTCCAGAAGTCACCACCACACTGTCTTCTTGTATCTAAGCTTATCACTGAGCACTCATTAACACGAGTTTGGAATATGATGTATATTGTCGAGAGCTAACAACTCAAAACGAGTAAATGATTTGAACCGGCATCATTCAAGCTTGTTTTATAGTGAGCAGTGGATAGAGGGTGGAGGAGAGGGACCATTAATGGACAGTGGCGTAGAATGAGAAGCAGTAAGGAAGGGAGGGAATGGATGAGGAGGGGAGAGCCACTCTGTTCAAATTAAGTTTGTTTAGTAAAGTTACTGTCCTTCAAGCCCCTCCCATGACGCGCGTAGACAGATTTGCAAACGTACCCATTCAATTTCTCGGAGACTGCAAGATTTTTCTTACGTCCATGAAGTTGGCCCCCTCACTTTTAAAAATTAAAGTTTTTATGATCGCAATCGTTTGTTCTTCGTTTTTTCCGAGTTTTACTAAAAAAAGCTTCGTTTTTTCAGCATTCGTTCTTGCAAAAATGAGACGTGAACTTGTGGCGCTTTGTTTACTCGTGAGGGGT
>CABFVX010009990.1:0-15924 GCA_902151425.1 Timema shepardi | reverse complement strand
ATACCCAGTACTCAGAAATACTCCATACTCCTACTTGATACTCGATTGTACGCGCCTACTCGGACAGCAGCTAAATACTAACAGTGAAAAATCACTGGTTTAAATCACCGATATTTTAAAATCACAGTCACTGTATTCACTGATATCGTAAAATCACTGTTTTTCCCATCTCTAGATGGTTCCCCCTGCCTTGAGACCTCTTTCACTTCCCCTCCTTTGAGGTATGTGTCGCAACCCCATCACCCCCAACATGTGGTCATGGGTTTTCCCTGATGACAGGTGCCAGTTTGGCGGGTCGACAAGACAAATCGGGACAAGAATAGATCCTGACCTTGAATGATGTCAAAATGGGTTTTCCCTGATGACTAGCATCAGTTTAGTGGCTTGACAAGACAGGAATAGATCGTGACCTTGAAACAGTGAGCTAAGCCATTGACTCTGGAAACTATCCCCTCGGAAATGGGTTTTTCTGGTGTCGCAACACTCCCTACCCTCTATGTGGTAATGGGTTTTCCCTGATGACTGGCGCCAGTTTGGCGTCTCGACAAGACGAGTCGATACAGAAAATAGATCGTGACCTTGAAACTACGAGCTAGTGCAAGAGGTCATTTGACCCTGTTTATGTTTGGTCCAGTTTGACGGCTCGACAAGTCGAGACTCATATCTACGTGTAAAGGTACAGAAAGGTTTTGCGGGTATAAAACATGATATTACAAAACATATAATTATTAAACACTAAAGGTTTTGCAGACATATATTAAAAGTTTCACAGACATCATACATAATATTTATTATTCACATTTACAGGAATGCCGCATATATCCATTCATACGTTTTTCTACAGTGTCTCTTAGATGCGTTGGTAAAATTATTTTTAGTTCATACATAATCCAACAAGTAATAGTCCAAACCGACAACTTGACGTGTATAGTAGGTAATACTGATAAGATCCAGATTTCTGATATGCGTTTCCACTGTATGCTGTTCGGGATCGATTACATCTGCTGATTATGTTAGCGTGCCGCATACAACAACAATGAGTGTGTCGTTCAAATCGTTGCAATATAGTGTGATGGGTGTCGAATATATATCCCGATGGTCGACGACGATGTCGATGAGGTCCCACACTTCACAAAGATGCGCCTAGCTAGGTGCTAGATAGGTGACCCGTTTGAGTCCGGCGTCTTGTTTCTCGCTGATGACGACCATACGGTCACTACACACGTGACTCAGAGATTTCATGATTTGTCAGACTAATCTTCTGAGGAGGTTGCGTGTTGCAAAAACTTTGATATGACCGACTTGTAGTTGCACAATTCTTGCCACTCTGTACGATTAAACACCACACAGTTCCCTCCGCATTATTCTAGCTGTACAGAGGGCGTAAAGTTGTTCTTGACACTCATGCCGACGATGACTCGCTTGGCATCGACTTCGTCCAGCGGGAAAAAAGTGTTTAAAATACTGGTGATGGCAAGTGGATTCATCGTTTTTGCTTTGTGAGCACAAACGTTTTGACCTTCCATGATTTTTGATCGCTTTGACGACTCTCGTGGTTATGGCTGGCACGTCTTCGGGACGCCCCTTTTACCGGCGCACGCTGATTGGACGCAACATCTTGAGGGGCGGCAGGACCCTACAGTCTTGAAAAATGTGTTGTAATATCTCACCACCTTAGCGTCATTGCATGTATGATTGGTGGGTGAGAATAGGGTTAAGAAAGTTTTCATTGGAATATTCTGGGCGCGATGGAGAAGGTACATGAGACAGTAATGGCCGTAAACGTCTGAGGCGATGCTTTGAAGTAATAGCGTGCTATGGGACGTGCGGGAAGTGTTTTTGTGTATAAATGCCAGATGTGACTCTATACGGGGTGGAAAACCATAACAGCCGAAATATTCTCCCACACCGTTCTTGTCGATAAAGATGGTGACCAAATGCGTCCCAGGCTTAGTGTGTGGATCAGTGTTGATGACGAGAGCGGCCAGGTCACGCTATTCTTGGGAGTAATTGATCAGCGGGGAACAATTCCGACCGTACAAAACGGAACTACAGGTTTGTTTTCAGCGCACGCCTTATGGTGTGGGTGTCCATCTTCAATCATACAATCTCGAAGTCCCCAAACGATGGAGGTCGAACAGAAGTTCTATACAGAACTATGTGCCATGCACATGGTACCTATTTAAGAGTTTTCAAAGACGAACAATCTTTGTCGTACAGATCTACGACGTGCGTGGGCGGGTATTTGACTAGAAACGTTTCTTTTCTGCCTCTTTGACGTAGACGGTTTCTGCTCACGTTGTGACACAGGATATGAGGGATTCGATCAGGCTGTAATCCACATCACCGCTATCCCAGGGAATACCGTGCAGTTTGTTTACGATATAGTCAGCTGGTTTTTTGCGGTGACTGAAAATTCCTCGATACCGTATGGGGGTTTTAACTACCAATATTGAAGTAATGTACCACATACATATAAAACACTCAGTTCCTTGACGATAAACTGTTTGCTGTTGTCAATAAAGCTATGTAAATCTACAATGACGTCCATGATTTAAATGACGAGTGTAAGGGGTGGGAAGCCGTTTATATTAACTCCCATAATCGGTCATGACGTTTCTGTCCTTTTCAATGGTGATGATGTTGGAAAACTCCCCGTACACGATACAGTTGACGGTTTCGGTGAAAGCTCTGGTGAAGCTCACTTCGACAATCAGAGAGTCATGCCTCGTCAAATTCCAATGTGATGTCATGTGGGCGGACAGATTAGGTATTAGATCGAAATCCATAAGATGATATCCCTTAGGGAAGGCTTCCCATGTGATGTTGTTACGTTCGTTCATGAAATTGATACCCGTTCCACAAAACGGTGTGTGGTAGGACATGACATAGTTGTCGTTTGAAAAATCGGGCTGCAGTGAATTTGACGACACTTGTTCCCCGTTAACGTACAGCGAGAAATGGTTCATGCCGTAGGTTTAGAAGTTGAACAGGTTATTGGTGGCGTCCCCGTTGAACGCAGTGATTGATACAAATCCTACGATGTATCATTTGGGTCACCGTCCGGAGAATATGTTGTCCAGTGATTTCCCTTGCACACCCGTAGAAATAGTGAGTGTTTTTACTTCCACGCGGGTGATGGGATACTTTGCGGAACTGATGTTTAATGTCTTGGCATGTGCCAACAGTATAGAAGGTGCTACTTTGACACGTTGCACTAGAAGGTAGACTTCAGATATGTGAACCTTAAAGTGAGGGAGTTCAGGGACCGCCATAAGACTAAACCCGTCTCTGGAACGGACCAAATTTACTGAGTTCAGTGACGATCAAAAGGTATTTCTCTTGGTTAAACACGTCAACGTGTAGATACCCCAAAAGATCCAACATCTTACTTTTTGTGATGAGACTGTGATGGGTCTCAAATTCCTTATTACCAGCGTTAGTCTCCTCAAAGATTCCGGGTCTGTCTGCGAAGCACAGACCGGAGGTCAAATGTGTTCTTTTGGCGTCACTGTTGTATTGAGCAGCGTCTCAATGTAAGATATATAAGCATACATGATGCTGGGTGGTGAGACTAGTTTTTGGTTTAAAAACACATCAACCTGTGTGAATAGTGAATGCAACCGGTTTTTGACGGGAGCGATTTGCTCCACCTCTGTTAAAGCGCCACCGTCGGGTTCCATGATGGCCGCCTTGAGATAGAGCATAGTCTGTGAAAGATCGATATAGAACTCGCCTTGTCCAGTAACGGTAAATTCGATGGGAGAATCATTGGTTAGGAAAGAGACAGGTTTGTACTGGAGCCATTGCCCACTTTCAAGACTGGTTTGTTTGGGTGGGACGGAAAAGAGATCAGGTTCACTGCTGGCACAGTCGCAGGACTGGGGGTGTAGAAACGACATTTCAATTGAAAATATCTACCGCTTATTTCTAGACATTTTTACGTCGGGCAACGAGAGAAGACTGACGTCAATGCTTCTTGAGACGCCCTTTATAGCTTGAGCCAGGCATCAGTGTATCGATCTTCTGCTCCACCTTGCGTTTCAGGTTTGTTACAGCCTCACCAACACGGTGCCATAGAGCCTCTTTGAAAGGACGACGCTGATGGCGACGTCGGAGAGTACGTTGATAACCGTATGAAGTGCCTGTTTTCCAATGGTTTTAAGGCCACTTCTCAGCAACGTACTACGCTCTTGAAAAAGCAACTGAAAAAAATCCTATCCCGTGCCCGCGTTGATAGGGAACCCCGTGATAGATCAAAGATATTCTTGTTCCAGCCTGGTTAACGTGGTATCCTTGGTAGGGACTGTTCATGTTGAGCAGCGTCGAAAATGAAGTTTCACGCCCACTTTTCCAAACTCTAATGGTACAGGTTTACCAGTGTCTGTTCTTATATTGATTTCCAGGGTTTTAATTTCCCTTCTTAGTACGGGCATGTAGTGCAACGGATCATAGCTAACTGTCTTATGTATGACGTAGAGATAGTTTATGTTTTTGATTTCAACGATACGTAAAAGTGGTGCCACAATCTCACCCACAGGCTGAGGATCGACGATATCCGTGTAGATGTGCATTTTTCAGGGCAAGCCTAGTAGAATGTTGGCGGCATAAGGTGACTTTGGGACTTTGATTAGATTATTCTGAGGATCGAAACCGAGATATGGACTTAATTGGCTTGAAAGAGTCAGCAGCTGTATATTTGGTGAAGAAGAAACATCGTCCACTTGTTTTTGGGGTTTGTGTATTTGAATACAACTCCGGAATCCCTTTTAAACGCCTTTACTTCGTTTAGGGCTTTGATCAATTCATGGAAAGCTCTGTAGTTTCCAGAAGAGATGTGATCTTTGAATATTTGTTCCACGCCGTTAGCGTCCAACCAGTTGTAACATACAATATTTTGGCCCTCGGGTACGGTGGTGAAAGAACACGGATATTGGAATTCGGTGAGAGCGACTTACCACCGGCCTTCAAGTGTAAAACGGTAGGGTAGTTGCGTAGTGAAATTAGCGAGGGTATTTTTCGGGAAATATCCCATAGAGCTGTCACTCGGCAAAGTGTTGTAATACTGGTCCTTCATGGTAAGGCGCTGACGTAACTTGCAGGGATCTAAGAATTAAATTTGGAGGGATAACCTTTCCACTGCACGTACACTTTCACTCTTCCACCTTTACCCTTGCCACGTAGTATTTTATCAACTTTAAAAGTTTCGGGGATATGTACGGGTTGGGTTCCTAAAACGTTCCCTCCACCTCCTCACAGTCAAGATCAGTTAGCCTGTAGACGAATGGTTGTCGCAACACGACACTGCTGAATTTTAAAATTTCTTCGCTCCAATTGCTTTTGTAGAACTGTTTAAACAGCATTTTGGATTTGGTAATACACACCATGTCACCGAATTTCACTTTTGGTATACTATTCGAGTTTGGATGCCGTTTGCCGTACAAATTATCTCTGACTTGAAGCACATTGGTTTCTGAAACGTCAGCAGGCGCCATCTTGATACTGGAATGTTTTGCGCCTTTGTAAATCGACGAGATCTTGGATGACGTCAACATACCGATATGTGCTATTTTTGGTAAAGTAGTGCCACATGCACCCATTTAGAGTTCTATTGAATCGTTCCATGATGCTTGCCTTCACATCAGGATTATGAGGGGTGTAGTATAGCACGCCTTTTTGCTTGAAAAATTTACGAACCAGATATGCCGTGAACTCTGTCCGCTTGTCCATCTGTAATCTTAGCGGTTTACGGCCGCTTTGTTTGAAAATAACCCGAAAGACATCTCTCACGACGCTCCCCGTCTTGGATGGAAGCGTCCTCGCCCAGGCTATCTTGATAAACACGTCGATGACGGTGAGCAAGTACACTGCACCGTAGTTGTATTTTCCAAGACTTCACATATTGTTTAGATCGGCTTGCCAGAGATCGTCAATGTTTGACATCTCATATGTGTTGCGTGGAAACTTTTTTATCGCCGTTTTGTGTAGGTATAAGAGTCCTGTGCATGAAGCCATTCTCTTACTATGTCGGGATCTTTATTGGACGCCTTTATGAACGACGCTGCCCCTGAAAACCTTGCAGGATGAGAAGGGTCGTAGTAGATGTCGGCTAAACAGGCCATTAAGCTCGGAACGGCAGCCATTTGTTTTCGTCCCCGCTTTTCAGTTTCTTCTTCTTAGGGCGTTGCGATGGTGTAAGTGGTTGGAGTATGAGAGTCGGACCTTTAATGGGTGCCAAACGTTTCGGATTTACAATAAATCCTTTCGGAACTTTTATTTTTTGAAGCACTTTGAGAAACTTTCGCCACCCAAATGGCCCACTGTGTCTTCTTGCTCTGACCAGATCATTGGCTAAATCCAAAATACTGGATCCACGGAGAGGCGTATCGTGAATACACACTTCCCCGTTTTATTCCCAAGAGATACCGCCTTGGGCAATAATATAGACTAAATTGCAGGTAACGATGTAGCACTTGTTGGTATAGAGTCAATTTAGACTTGTCGTCAAGTTTTGAAGGGAGGATTTTTTCAATTTCCTTGTCCAACTCGGAGACCACTAGATTTGTTGCCGAAGCCACTTGTTGATGGTGTTGCTCGTAATGGTATAACGTTTCCGGGGACACCAATATCATATTTTTGTGTGTTCCATTATATACTTGTTGAATAAGGAACCGAGGACACCGCTGGTTAAAGGGACTAAAAGTAAGGGCAAGAACGTTCCTCCTTTCTGAACGAGTAGTCATGTCCTCTTCTTCCAGCACTCTCCTCGTTTGACCAGCTTGCGCAATACCTGCTTGTGAGCACGTAACTTTGTCTTCTGCGCATTTTACAACGGCATCCTCCTTTTTGAAGAGTTGTAGGCACACTCTCAAACAGAGTCGATCAGTTTCTTGTCGGCCGTTTTCATCAAGGCGACACGTTGCTGCGGGTTCATGCGATGCATCACACGTAAAAGAGGGGATTGCTTCAGAACTTTGGGACTCATGGTTATGACATTAACTGTAATCGGGTAGTGTCAGTGTTTATATAGCTTTTGCGTGGTAGGTACACGCAGCACCAGACATTAGTGCGGGTTCTATATCTGAACCATTCAGGTGCATCTTATTTGAAATCTAACAATATATACCCGTAAAGAGTTCTTGTAGCATCAGCTTAAGCCTCTTGTAAAGCACGGGGATTTTCAGGAAAGACTTGACGTGCAAAGTGTTGAATCTGAGCTTTATCCCTGGGATTTTTAATATTCGCGATATAATGTGCGTTTAGGAAATGTTTCTTTGGCCTTTGCCCTGGTGGAATATATTTTGTAAACGGTACATGACGGTAATATTTTGATGGTGGTGGCATCCTTTGGTGATAAGATCGACGACCATTTCGTTGGCTTCACGCATCAGGTCGTCCAGGATAATCCGCTGTGGAGAGTCATTACAGGTGTAATCCATTTACGGCAAACCCTTACAGAATATGACGCGGGGACTTGACCCATCTTGTTCGAATCCCGGTGTCCATAAAGCATAACAACGTGTGATTTTATCAAATTTAACGTCACACATTGTGTCCAAGTGACGGATAAAGTCGGCTTCGAAATATTAATTTCCATAGCCGGAAGGGTCACCGATGATCGCCGAAAATGAATTTTTCAACTTGTCCATAATGTTTAAGACTGAGTTATAAGCTAAATGGACTTGTATTTATATGATAGGATGGATGGGGGGTGTAGACTTTAAAACACAAACATAACAGTTTTTATAATATTTATTCACACAAAATAGCTCACACCGTGAAAAGTATACATTGATTATTTATTTACAAATACATCTCACACCATGAAAAGTATACTTGGAATATTTATCTATACAAATCAAAATTTTAGAATATAGCTCACGCCATGAAAATTATACTGGGAATATTTATTTATATACACAAATAAACATTTAAAAAATATGTTTCAGTCCATGAAAAGTATAATTAGAATATTTATTTACACAAATCAATGTTTATACAAATATATCTCCAACCATGAAAAGTATACTTGAAACATTTATATACACAAATCAAAGGTTATACATATATATCTCACACCATCAAAATTATACTTGGAATATTTATTTACACACAAATAAAAGTGTATACAAATATATCTAACATCATGTAAAGTATACACAAATAAATGTTTTAGAGATTTGGCTCACGCCTTGAAAAGTGTATTTGGATTATTTATTTACAAAAAAAATTGTTATAGAATATAACTTACACCTTGAAGTAAATTATACACTTTTAGCCGTTTAGATGTAGAAGAAACAATAATCAATTTCTTAAGCTCATAGCGAGAATAGTGGTCTCGGTGTTAATTTACTAAGTCCAGTTTAAACAGTATTTGAATACATAAATATTAAATAAATAAATATATATATATATATATATATATATATATATANATATATATATATATATACAGTCAGATGGTTTCAATTTAAAATATGTACAAGGAAAAAAATGACTAGAATTAAAATATTAACAAAAAATTAATTCTCTTTGACTAAATCTAATCAGGTAGGTGAAGGATTGTGCAGGTGGATAAAAAAACTATAAAAAGTATCCCGGGTCCATAGAAACAATCAATAAAAATATATAGGTGTTTACCTAAAGAAAAAAAAATGAAAACAAAATATCAAATAATTTGAAAAATGGTATGTCAGGGGAACTATATAGAGTGAAAAAAGGTGATTATTCAGCCCGTATAAATGATCACCTTTTAGTTGTGGCGAGCGCGTTTACAAGGACTCTGATACCCAAATGGCAACGTATTATAATCAACGGTCATCCACCATTTGGTGTACACGAGCCGGTAGACTTTAGTCTACGAAACGGTACATACAGTCGCAAAAACCCTTTCTTACAATTTTGTGCGAGATTTGTATGTATCTTAGGGGCCTGTTAATGACCATCGATTTCAAAACGTCAAAATTAACGTCGTTCGGGTTGCCGTAGTTTATTGTGATCCCGCCAACCTTGCACACCGTTTTTGTTTTGGCAGGATCGCCACCAACACAAACTCGGTACGCGTTATTCTTGGGACAGCCATATACAAAGGCGCTAATGTAGCTTCCCGGACCGTAATCTTGAAGTTCATTAATGAGTTCAACTAAAAAGTCTCCGGTCAGTGGACTCCAATCACCGGGGCGTTCCGTGAATAGAACGCTATCTGTATCGTGATACAAAACTCGGTCCCCCAATTTTTCAATGATGCTGTATAAGTGCAACCTAGCCACAGCAGTCGTGTAGCATGCCACCGCCCCACTCGTGTTAGGGTTAGGGCACAAGGCGTCACGCGCATCCTTGTAATTGAGGGACATGACCTCATCATTTACATCAATGACGCTGTCTATGGTGATGTACGGATCCGTCAGGTACTTGTGGATGCCCTGATAGTCGTTAACAACGGCTACGTGTGGTAAATCGGGTCTTTTCCAAAACTTTCTCCATAGCGAGTTTAAAAAGAGTTTATCCAGAGAGCGGAGACCAGGGTTATTTTTACAAAAAGAGCCAAAATAAAGTTTTACTCCTTCCCTTTACTCATAGTTATGAATATAACCTAACTTCTCCTGGAATAATTATGAATATAACCTAACTTCCGCTGAATTCTTGTTTTATTTTCAAAAATGTATCAATGTAACCAAGAAACAATCCGCCCGAATGTGTCTGACGATCGTAAACAGATAAATCGTACTCCCACACTTCGTGTACTTCTTCAAAGGTGTAGCCTTTCTCAACGGCTTTCCGGGTATCGTCAATCACCCATACTCCTGTCAACCAGCGATCTTTCTTAACGCTGTACTGACATGCACCTTGATTTTTTCCTCTCCGTATTTCCTGCACAAGATGAACATTAACTTGTCATGTATCCGTGTAGGAAATACGGGCATGAATAAATCCCGTGGAGGCATCACGGTAACTTTGTCTATGGTTTTCTACTTGACCTATAGACGGACGATTTGGCTCCAAGTGAATTTTGGGGTGGCCGATGGGATATTTTTTGTACTTGAAAGCGCAAAGATAGTGTGAATACACATCCACGTACTTGATCTTCTCTCCACAAGAAAGTCCAGCTTCTTGGAACAGTTTGATACCATTTGTACGCCCGACAAAGTATGCGTCCCAGAGAGGGAGTGACTCCTTGGTATACACCTCGTGCTGGAGTACAGATTGTTTCAAGTCCTCGTCTGCGCATTTCATCGCATTAAACGTATACTCCCACATCTATACGACCGTGTATCCATCATTCTTCAATTTTTGCAATCACGCTATGGTCGCTTCATAACGCGTCTCGATGGTCTAGTTGGGGCTGATTTTGATAGGAGTGGTCCTTTCTGGATAACAAAGAGGGCACCCGTACCAATAACAAACAGCCCCAGAACTGGAAGACGGTGGTGGTATCTCCAGCTTTAACAACGCAGTCTACTCGTCACCCTAACAAATATTTCTCACGGCCGTTTCCCACATGAAGGATAGAGACCCCGCGTCGGCGGGCCTCCCAGCAGAGCCATTGTACAGTGACGTGCGACTGTTGGTTTGCACACCGGTAACCACCGTTAGGGATTATACTGATGGTATTCTTCTTAAGATTACTTCGGTGGTAAGCCAACATGGCCTCTCCTGCTATCATACACACCTCTCTGAAAGGATCCACCTTTTCTTTTTCCTTAAGCATATCTAAACTGGAGGCAGACCTTCTGTAGGATTTCTACATCTTTCACGCGATACAGCTCCGATTCACGGTTAAAATCAAAGACATAATTTTCTTTGACCAACGCGTCATACCACTTCTCAAAATGCTCCTTTCCCTAAACCGATATCTCACCGATACAGTAGTCCTCCTTTGGTGGCAAGGGACACCTATATCCCACGTTTTATTTTTATTGAAAAAATGGGGGAAATGTTCTTTGGCTAAAGACTCGTCCAAGCCGAATATATTGGGCATATTAGACGACATTGGGAGAAAGTTCAGCGAGTCAATAAAGTGGAGCGGGCCGTAACGTATGGACATTATTTTCCTACCGTTTATTATGAGCTCTGGAGCCCATTTTTTAATCTCCATAATTTATTTTAAAATAAAATTCCCATCATAGCCTTTCGCATTATGGCCTATGAGGGTGATATCCTTAAATTTTGTTGCTTTAATTTGCTCTCTAAATCCAAAAAATCGGGCAATTGTGGTATCACCCTTGAATATGCGAGTACTATCAGCGCCGCATTCGGTGCAATGATGGTAATTTACACCGATATGAAGGCATGCCTTGCAACACGTCTGCACAACACATAGGTTAGGTACGTGCAAGACCATGTTGACCACACCTTGAAGAAGCGTTTCTTGTCTGCATTCAAAATCATAGAACACAAACATGAAATTGCTCTTTTCCAGTGATGGCTTGGGTGGGGCCTGCTTCATATAGCAGAAATGACCAAAAGGACGATATGTATCGTATACTCTACAAAAAGTCTCATAACACCTATGTGAATAATTTGATCTTTCCAAACTGGAACATTTCCACAGACCTCACAAACCTTTTTGACATCACAAACCGACATGTGACCTCTGCAAAAACCGGGACGTTTATGGTTATAAAACATGTCTGAATTGTGAACTAACACCCGCAGTATTTACAGGTCACAGGCCAACCTCCACTGCAGCCCGTTCTAGCGTAGCAATTTTTGCACGCGGATTCACATTTGTGCACATTCTTATGATCAAATGGCATACGGCACTAGCGGCAAAAGTGCCCGCACTTAAATGCGGCTGTCAAGGATGTTATGACATCAAAATTGTTTTGCTTATCGTTGTGATAATATAAATCAAGGTATTCTTAAAGGAATGTTCGGGAGGGGTATGCCCCTCATATAGAACCTGTCTCCCTCGACGTTCCCTGAACACTGTAGTTTTGTATTCAGAGAGGTATGTTTGAAATTGTTTCAGCTTGGTTAGCCCACCACCACCACCACCTTTTAAAAGATTCACACGAGCTTCACGGCATAGTTCCTCTGCTTTGAGTTTTTTTAATAGGACGACCCATTCTGATTTGTATAAAGGTGTTCACATCCATGCATCCTGGTTCTCTTTTAACGTCACACACAGCCTTGTCCACAACCAATGCATGGGCAAGACAAAGTGTGTCACCATTTTGAGTCGTAACTATTCCTTGGTTTTTACGGCTATCTATTCTAGCGGGAGAAAGTTTATCACATTTATGACTATCACTCCCAAGCGGCTTTTTAAAGTGTTGTAACTTGATATACAAGGGGGACGAAGTGAGGAACGAAAAATTGCTTTGTAACACTCGTTCTACATTAGAGAGCACAGCCTGCGCGTCAAGCTGATATGCCCGTCTAAATGAGACAAATACAGGTCTTGACTCGGAGTTTGTGTTTACTAATACTATACCTACGTGATCCTCGGCACTAGCTCCAAGATCCTGGAGACGTCCTAGCAAAGCATCGATTTGCTTCTCGAGCAAGGCTTGAGCGTCACGATCGCACTCTGGCGTCCCTAATTGTATGATCAATTCACGCCCAACATAAAAAATGCTTTAATTGCTTGATTTTCTCCATAACGTTTCGAAGAGGGATGCCTTGGGGCAAAGCTCTACCAACCTGTTTTACCGGGCCATTAATTCCTGTCTGGGATGAAGATGGTCCGGCCGTCGCCACTGGTTGATAAAGGACCATGGACCCCGTCTGCCTCGCCACAGCTTGGGCTTGAACCCCGACTCCCTAGCACGGAGCCGGTGCTGCTGCTAATGCGTGGTGAAGGGGGTTCACGGCCGGTAGCGACGCCGGAACACTGTGCCCCGGAAAAAAAAACTCCATCTAATTAAACTAAAAAAAAAGCATAAACACTTGAAATATAATTTTTGTGTGCAAACTTACGCGTTAAAATGATACTGCAAAATATAATATGTTGTTACAATTTCTTTAACTGATACCCACATTCGCAATGTGTGAGTAATAAATACAGTCCATGGAAGTTAATTTATTACTATGAGGGAATTGAATCCTGGATACAAGGTATGTGTAATAAATTCAGTCCATGGCAGTTAATTCATCACTATTAAAGGTTAAACCCAAATTTTCATCCATGCTGAGAATCTAGAGCTGAGCCCTTCATAAAGTGCGTGAGTAATAAAATACACTCGAACCCTAGGAAAGCTACAAAATACAGTCCAGCGTGGTTAAACCTACATATTCACCCCTGCCAGGGAATAAACCTGGGACCCTTGGCTCAACAAACCAATATAATATAGAATTTTTCTCTCTTTTTAATAATCGTCTAAAGCAACAACCTAATTTCCTCTGTTAATTATTATCTTGGTATATATTTGAATGCCTGTATACTTCAAACATATTGTAACACTAGATCTAAACTACCCCCGTTTTTAAATCATATAAATGGGTTACAAAGCGCAAATTTAACATGTACAAAATACAGTCCAGGGCAGTTAATTCATCACTATGAAAGGTTAAGCCTACATTTTCACCCCTGCCAGTGAATCGAACCCGGGACCCATGAATCAACAAAACAAATATATAAGGTTTTTCTCTCTTTTTAATACTCGGTTAAAGCAACAATATAATTTTCCTGGTTAATTATTAAGCCAGTATATACTTAAAACATATTGTAACAATAGATCAAAACTACCACCCGTTTTAAAATCATATATTTGACCAGCAAAGTGAACAAAAAAATCGCCTCTAAATTGAATTGCAATGCCATCTGTTATTTCGTTAAGTAACCAAGTTTACCCACAAAATGTTTTCGACTCTAAAGTAACTTGCAATGCCATCTGTTACTTCGATAGGTAACCAAGCTTACGACACCGTGTTAACGATTGAAGAATTCTAGCTTTAAATAAGGTAATGGGGGGAAAAATGTCTTACACAAATTTGGTAAAAATAGATAACGATGTTATAAAGTAATTTTAAAGGTCCAAATTAAGTTTTAGAATGAAATACAATCATTTAATTTATATTTGTTACTGTTTTCCAGTCTAAAGCACGGGTCACTTTTTTATTCATAAAATGTCAAGACTAAAACATCCACAAAACCTGTCCGCTGACTGATAATTTACCAAAGCAACATTTTTAACCGTGTCGGGAATCGAACTCGGTACCAATAGTTTGGTATACAGACATGCTATAGAACGATTTAAGGTTACGGCCGAATATTGATCCAGCACAATGCAAACGTGACTAAAACGCCAATTATAATTTTCTCTCTTTTGGTTTTAATCTTGGGAACGGGTTGTTGACAAAGGTGTAGTAGATACGCGGCCAAACAACGGTAGTTTGGGGGAAGAGAGCGCGAAAATAACTCTTGCGTAATAAACTGTCTTGTAACAAGTTACAAGTTGGATGTAACGAGTTACGTATTATGGATAAATCGAATGGGGTGACACTTAACAAACCTCCTTGATGAGCTGCGGCACACGAGCAGTAGCACCGACCTCCTCACTCCAACCGACCACCCGATAGACTAGCGGAGCATTCAACGGACCGCTACGAAGGATCAAACCCGAGACTGGCCAGAAAAAAAAGAAGATAGTTCCTTGTTCCGCCACGCATAGCATCTAGATTGTTGGACTAGTTACCTGATCCTTCTTGTCGTTTTGTGTATCGCTTCTCCTTCCCTCCGTCTCCTTGCGTCCCTTCCTCTCTCTGTGAATTCATTTATATATATATATATATATATTGAGACGCTGGTGGTCGATGGTTACTTATTACACCACCAGGTGACATAAGGTTTGAACGGTGACGTAGGGCTGGGATTAGTGTTTTGCATCAAAATTCTCTTTCGGCGTAATAGGGGGAAACCAGTCAAAATTATGGTTCAGCACTTAACTAATTTTGGAACATGGAACTTTGCAACGCTATGCGCTTCTCGCGGTAGTTGAAAATGCCATCGCCTTTCGGACGTCTTATTTGGGCTCTAGCCCGATTTAATTGCGCCTATTGGCTTTGTTGATATATTTATACTCAATTGAGTGCGCATAGTCAAACTCTGCGTCTCTGGCTTACCACCCGTCTTGTGACCATTCATGGACTATGCTTATAATTAGGTGTCGTCTGGATAAATACAATAAATTAGGATGCAGGGCACTTATTGATAGGTTGGGACTTGGTCCACTGTTGATTGTTGTTATTGCTACATTTGAGTAACATTATGATATTTATTGAGGGTAGTTAGCGCATTGACGCCTAGTTTCTGCTGTGATCGCTAATATGTTACGCGGGAGTTTTAAATATGTACCGCTTTAGAGCTCATTTTAAATAGATTAAATAATCTTCGAGCCTAGAACCATTGGCTTTGGTATTAGTCATTTTGGGTTGTTGTTTGATATGTATGATTATGTTAATCGCGCTTGCGTATTAGCATTTGCTGTTACCTTTTTTTCATTTCCCTGTGGGGTTGAGCATTGTTAAAGTTAAGGTCTCCTTACTCTGAACGGATCTGTTTCTATGTTAGAAAAGAAGACGCGCTTCACGCTCTTTGTTTGTTGATGTGCTAAAATTTTGTACTATTTCTTTCTTTATTATAAAATAAAGATATGTTGTTAAAATTAGGCTATATTATCGCCTGATTTTCCAGACATCCTCACCCTAGTATAGTAAGGGAGGGGTTGCAGTCTTTCCAAACTTGTGGCTATAGTATAGTTACTTGTAGACGATACTAAAATATATTACATATTAGCTGGTATATCAAGTCCAATTCACCCCAAACATCAGGAATAGCATTTCCAGTGGCGTCGGTAGGGCCCTGAGTGGTGGCACCTGGCGGAGGGGTGAAGGCGGTGGCGCTGGATTGAGCACTGTCCACATCTAGGAGGTCGATGCCCACCACCGTATCACCTGTCTCCAGGGGTGGTGCCCACACAC
>CABFVX010009989.1:0-15930 GCA_902151425.1 Timema shepardi | reverse complement strand
CTCCAACCTGCTCCTCTAACCTTTTCTCGGCCATAGACTAAACCAGACTAGACGTAGAGTCCATGTATTACCATGAGGTTTTAATAAGATTTAAAGTGACCTATATTTGAAAGTGTGTTCATTTGTATGGGATTGACTGGCAAACCCAATGGGAATAGACCAGTAGGAAGACATAGACACAGATGGGAGGATAACATTAGAATATACCTGAAAGAGATAGGATGTAATGAGGTGGACTGGATAGAACTAGCTCAAGAACTTGAGTTACTAACTGACCCAAGCTACTAATGCCATATACTAGGTTAGTTTATATGCATACAAATGTCCATGAGCATCAAACATAAAATAATAAAAGCCAAAGCCACCCCTTACTCCTCCCATCCCAATCTAAAATTAGTTCCCATTATCTTCTTTACGTATACATGAGAATAAAGAGTGAATGCGGAAACAATTATATGCTCTATGGTTCCAAGGGATTATAATATTCTTAATTCTGTCGATAATGAGATACGAACGTACCAGTGTTAATAATAACTATCCCATTAGTTGCTAGTTGAATTGGTATATTTAAACAGGCGCCGGTGGTCACGCGTAATAGACATCTGTTTCATCTGGTCTGACGTCGATAGGGAGGCTGGGGTTTGGTTGGAACTCTTCCTTGTCGTACTGAGGGTGGGTTTTCCCCCTCAAATGTGGGTACACTTAATATGAATGTTACCTCTCTTATCACTACCACATTAGTTTAAATATGTGGATAGCCCGGACAGGTAGTAAGACGTGGAGCACGGAAGAAAAAAAGTATTGCATAAATAAACCTCTTAATAGAATAAATAAAGATTTAATTTTAATAAAATATGTTTTAAAACGTGTATCTTCATATATACATATATATGTATATATATGTGTGTGTTTTTGAATGGGTGTGTGTTTAAATGTATGTGTGTGGGTGTGTGTTTAAATGCACGTGTAAGTGTGTGTGTAAGTGCGTATGTGTTTAAATGTGTGTGTAAGTGCGTATGTGTTTAAATGTGTGTGTAAGTGCGTATGTGTTTAAATGTATGTGTAAGTGTGGGTGTGTTTAAATGTATGTGTAAGTGTGGGTGTGTTTAAATGCATGTGTAAGTGTGTGTGTAAGTGTGTATGTGTAAGTGTGTGTGTGTTTAAATGTGTGTGTAAGTGTGTGTGTGTTTATACCAGGATTGAGGCCTCTGATAATAAATGGTATGGTGCACCACATATACTTTCTCTCTACTTTATCTTAAAAATGAAAACATTTACTTAAAACTCGTGAAATGAAATATAGTTATATTGTTGCTATTTTTTACATTGTGTTTCAGCATCATATTCCACCAAAAAGAAGCAATCAAATAATATACACTGTTACAGATGCATATTGAAGAAAATGTAACATGTGTTCACCATAGAGCATAAAAAAAATATCCCGATGTCTTGAGGCCTAAATTAAAAAAAAACACTTATTTGTCAATATTTTGGGAAATGTTGGTTTTATAAAATAAAATATATTTCTATTTAGTTATTTCGTATCTCAAATAGTTGCGGAGGTAAGAGAAAAATTGAATATTTCCGCTTCTCTAAAGTATCCTTAAATTAATTTTTATGGGCAAATGAGAATTGACATTTTGTTTGTAAATGTTAAAAAGAGCACCTAAATAGTAAATGTAATCAAAATCAATAGAGTGGATTTCGAGATAATCAATTTATTCTATTTTTGACATTCAGTAAACTACCCTTAATCGTAGGGTTATATATCTAATTACAAAAACACCTGGGGGAGGTGTATGGGGGGACCCTAGTAAAACCTTAGATATCAAGTTTTAGCGCAATCGGTAAAATTGTTTCGGCTCTAGGTTGAGAAAAAGACAGACATACGGACAGACGGCGTCATGAAAAAAACTTTTTAGGCTTCGGGGGTGTATGCAATGTCGACATTTATCAAAATCATGAGGACAATTATTTTGTTGGCACCACGTTTTACCACCTTTTCGGGTTATACGGTTGTGTATTAATTAAGCGGTTGGTTTTAGAGATTGAGGAGGTTAATATTTAGAGGAAGTGTACCCGAATATGCTTAGAAGGAGATTATTAAACCACCCTCAGTACGCCCGACCAAGATTCGAACCTTGATCTCCCCGTCATCGGCATTAGTCTATTGCAAGATTATAGCGTTAGATCATGTGGCCACCGAAGCGTGTAATATTTTTATTAATAGTACATATTAATATTATACATATTTTACTATGTACACCTTTAGTTATACTAAATTTCAGCCCCATATATTAATTAATTACTTCACATAAAAAAACATAAAACAAAATGTTTGACCCCTTGACTCGTGAACTATAACGATTTGAAATCATTGATTCACTATTTATAGTTTATAAGTATACACTTGTTAAAAGAGTTCTATATGCCGTTGTTGGTCGAATAGCCGACTTGGCCAATGCTCCCAGAGTGCAGTGCCCACTGGAGAAACTGGCTGTGCTCAGGTAGCCGGATGTTTACACACGATTAGATGGTGGGTAATGAACTAGCAGTTGGAACAAGAGCTGCCAGTCTCCAGACATCTTTACTGATTAGTTTATCAGTGTTGTTTGTGCAGTGAGTGAGGTTTGCCAATATACAAAAATATAATTTTCTTTCAATATGGAAAAAAAAGGGTTCAGTTCTTCTTCCTTGTACAGTAGCCTCATGATTTCTTTGTTGCTGACTGACAGTTCACAACTTACTTCTGACAGTCAACATTTAGGTATATACCTAAATTTTGACCGTCAGAAGTGACAGCTGCTAAACACATGTTTTTGCAGATCATATGGTTCGGCGTGAGGATACATAATTTGGTCTGGTAACTTTTCAAAGCCGTCAGCTGTCATTCAGCACCAAAGAAGTCCTGGGGCTACTGTATTTAACCTTCCCTCGACACCTCGTAGATAGAAGTATTGTAATCGTCAAAAATAATCACACTTGAGATTTTGATAACTGTCGACGTTTCATGACCCTCTGAAACTGAAAAATTTGTTTTCGCGGTGCCGTTTGTCTTTCTGTATCTCTTGGAATGGAGCCTAGACCATTTTTCTTAGCGGATTAGAAGTTGGTATCTACTGAATTCATAAGTTCTGCAGTTGAAGTTTTTTTAAATTATATATCTAACCCTAAATTAAGGGTAATTTACTTAGAGGGGCCATGAGGGAAAGTAAACGATTTAATAAAAATAGTTTCAATAGATTTTGGTATCAATTTGTATCCAGGCACTGTTTAACATCACAAACAAAATTGATACTCTTATTTTCCCGGAAAAATGACTTAGTGCAGCGGTTCTCAAACTGTGGTACGCAGAGTTTCTCAAGGTGGTACGCAAGCAAACATGACAATACTAACATTTTCCCCTCAATTTGATAAACTTATTTGTGTATAGCAACACTAATGGCTTGTCTACAACCAACACACCCGCTATTCAAACTCGCAACTACTCAATCGCAAGCATACTCGTAATTACGCTTTCACTTAATATAAAATGTGTCTACAGTTAAAAGTCGTAAGACGTAATCTCAACCAATAGGAATTAAGACGAACTAGCCACTGAATAAAATAACGAACATACCAAACAGCCAATCTTAGATGGCACTGCATTAAAATAATGATCCCAAATAACAAACTAACCATATACAGGATGAGGCAGTCAAACGGCAAGATTAAAAAAAATCGCAAACAATTAAAACAATTTTTATTTTTATGTTTTACATAAATTTAATGTACATGAGTGGAAATTACTAGTGTACCCGGAATATGTTCATTTTCTGAAGATGGTGTCACTAAGATGGCATCCTTAGTTTTGCACACATAGTCGGAGTCTGAGAGCGAAGCTGCCCATGACGTTGCATAGCATTTCCAACGGAATGTTATTGACCTCTTGCCAAATTCGTTCCTTCATATCATCCCTGGTCCTTGGCGGGTTCTCCTTGAAAATAGTCAGGAGCCATCAAGTCTGGTGAACGGGCATGCCACGGGAAATCGCCTAGCTTGCTAATGAGATGACCAGGAAATGCATTGAAACTCCGGCAGTATGGCAAGTTGCGCCATTTTGCTGAAAAGGTGTGTTTTCATCTGAGTCATAGTCATCGAGTGCAAGCAGGGGAAAAATTTTCCAACATGTCAGCGTAACGATCGGAGTTCACCGTCACCGTGTTAACATGTTCATAAAAAAAAGGGGGGGGCGATTATTCCATGAGACGATACTGCGCACCAAACCATCACTTTTTCTGAATGGAGGGGTTTTTTGTTGAGATTGTGTGGGTAATTTTCGGCCCAGTACCGAAAATTCTGCTTGTTGACGAAGCCAATAAAGTGAAAGTGGGCTTCGTCACTCATCCATAAGTTGTAAACACTCTCTTCATTTTGTTCAATGAGATTTAACATTTGTTGACAAAAGCATACTCTGCTATTGTAATTTTGAGGTTTGAGGTCTTGCACTACCTGAATATTGTATGGATGGTTGTGGAGGTCAGTCTTCAGAATCCTTTTCATGGTTTGATTACTGAGACCTTGTTCTACGCTGTGTCGTCCATCCGATTTTCGCGGACTTCTTGCTAAGGCTACACGCACACAATCAATATTCTTTGGGGTTCGGCTGGATTATTCATTACCATCTGTTTTCTGCATCGTTCTAGAAGTGGCTTCAAAATTTCTCCCCCAAAGGCTGATAGCTTTTGCAGAAGGTATGGGAGCGCGCGGGGGCAAATGAAATTCTCGCCGGAAGCGCCAATGAAACTATCCTCGTTTTTGTAATACGCCTTTGCGGCAAACGCACGCTGCTCAGTTTACCAACGCTCCATGGCTACTAAATTCCGAGTGTGTCGACTCCCAAAGTTGAGCCCACCACTCTCATAACCCCCCACCACGCCCACCAGCCCTTTGTGGAATCTTGCCGTTTGACTACCTGACCATGTACAAGGGCTGTTTTTTGTTGTCATAAAAATGAGGATATTCTTTAACAACTGATTCAATCATCGAAATCAGTTGTGCAAACAAGCCACGTCACGGAGGTTTGAAAATGGAATTTACCAAATTAGAGTAAAGTGAATTTTGGTGAATTTTTGAATTAATATTCATCACTGTCGAGAAAAGCAGTGTTGTTTCTAATTGAATTTGTGAAACTAGATTTTCTACTATGGTGACAGTAAAAAATAAATTTGCTGGTAGACTGAATCTTGACCCAAATTTTCGCTTAAAATTAAGTACAGCTCTCTTCGCTTGTTTCAAGAATGTAGCACCATCCTTCTCACTTGATTTTCAGACTTTAAGAATACTTTAACTTTTCTTAGTAAATATATAACGGATACTTTCAAAAACAGATGTAATTATTTACTGCTTTATTATTCCTAGTTAAATTTTTAGTTGTTGATTGGTACGCGACATATCCGCAATACATATGAAAGGTACGCTAAAAATAAAGGTTTGAGAATCACTGACTAAGGGGACGGCCAGACTGTAGCGAGCGAGCGAGCGAGCGACTAAAATATAAAATAGAACACACTGGTTGTAATGAGAGGTGGCCAGACTGGGCGAGTGACTAAAATATAAATAGAACACAGTGGTTGTAATGAGAGGTGGCCAGACTGGGCGAGCGACTAATATATAAAATGGAACACATTGGTTGTAGTGATAGGTGGCCAGACTGGAGCGAGCGAGCTTGAAAGAAAGACCTGGTTGTATTTTTCAAGCGCGCGTGCTCAACCCGGTACAGTCTAGCTTACAGGCGCTAGGAAATATTGTGTGTTAGTTCGTTGAGTGCTAGGAAAACTTTTCATTTAGACATTTTGATTACTATCGATAGGGTTTGCACACTTGCTACTAACGGCCTAATTTAATTGGTAAGATCATAAACCATACCTATATATATGTAAAACTTATATGCTAAAATACTTCAATATTATAATCAAAGTAGACCTTTACAAATAATAATCACCATTAGCGTGGAGAGGATGAGGAAACCACAACAATAAATCACTTGTCAAAAACCACCCTCAGTTCACTGAGCCAGGATTCGAACCTTTGCCTCCTTGTCAACAATTATCGAGATATATCTGCAAATCACGCGCTCGCTCGCTCGCACGCTTGTCAGTCTGGCCGAACCCTTAGAGGGTACTTTACAATTGGACCGGCCCTTTAACCAATTTTAATCATAGCTCCGCAACTCTATGAAATTCGAAATAAATTATCATTGTAAAGTTATAGGACTACTAAAGATTATATATATATATATATAAATTTATCAAATCATTAGTCTCCAAGCTATAAGAAAATATATTTTTTAAATCATGGTCTGGTAAATAGATTGTTATGCTCTTTGGTGAACAGAGATGTTACTTTTTATTTCTAAGTGATTCTGTGAAGGTGAATATTATTTCAACAATGTCTATTTGTAGCATTTATAGGAAATAAGCTACAAAAGCGTCCGAAGAGTAAAGCAAGTAAACTCGCCTTATGCCCCATTCAGCTGCTTCAACTCACTATGTCCTCCCCGCACAAGATAAGAAACACATGCCTCTATGAAATTGACCGGACAACTAAACGAGGAAAAAGCATGCAAGACTGAACAGTGCTGTATCCCGAGGCGTGGTGGGAAATGTGTGGTATGCATGCGCAAGACTGTGATGTTATGTTGGAGCATATAGCCAAGAATGATCTACCAGCTCCTAGGGTGTTCTTCCGTCATCTGTCTATCCCCTCCCTCTCTTCATTGTTCTGTGTTGGCCGTTGTGTTTGTTTACCCCTCTTCCCCCTTTTTGAGCTAGTATGAGCATTATATAATAGTGTAATTCAGAGTGTACGGCACTCTTGTCAGGATCGTGTCCTCGGACACACCTAGGTGTCCAGGATGGTTTAGGAAGGTACTAAATTCCTTTTGGCGAGTTAATAGTCATAGTTCATAAAACTTTATAAACTGAAATCTTCTATTTATTTACTTCGACATGAAGCCCCATAAGGGTTCGTGTGATGTCATGACTATCTGTTTACAAAACACTTTTGAGAGATTTGACGTTTATTGCCCATATGGCGGGGAAAGTTTATTTTTGCGTAAGAAAGGTTATTATCTGCGTGGCAGAAATATATTATATTGTTGTCAAAGTAAACGCTTGTAACTTATTACCCATACGGCAGGGAAAGTTTATTGTTGCGTAAGGAATGTTATTACCTGCGTGGCAGGAAAGTACTGTATGGTCTCATGAACAAGGTATTAGAAAAGTATAGCCCATACGGCACCTAATGTTTTATATTGTTATGGAGGAAATTACATTTTTACTACCCTTTAGCGTAATCTTATATTTTACATATAATTGTAACCAATCCATGGTTACTGAAAGTTCCCACAACTCTTGTTTTGTCATAGCTTTATATTATTACCAATATACTGTTAAATATTTATCATCAATAAAACTAAAATATTACCTTTGACATATTTCTTTTGATCAAACTTTTATGATATATCCTTCGCTTGCTCCCGTAATATATAGATTGAAAGAGTTGAAGTGTGAGTTCATGGAAGCAGAAAGTAAATAGACCAGGGTCGGCCTATTTGCTTTTCGTTATTATCCTATCGGCTCCTCTGCAATTATTGTTTCCTTTTTTTTATGGTTAATTTATGTTGTGCGCCAGCCTTATTCTTTTGGGAAGACTATGGGTGGTGCTACATATTATTTTGTTTCATAAATCTTACAAGTTTTTAGTAAATCTCTCTATTTTAAGATAAAAGCTAGTTATAGTATGTTGGTGTACCGCACCATTTGTTTAAATTATAATTTTCATCACAATGAGAACTAAAAATTTAGTCAAATGGATATGAGGGAATCTTATCGGAAATGTATCCGCATAACGGTGGTAAGAGAAATGGTAAAGTCATGATAAAAATTCGTACCTTTAAAACATCCAGCCATGATACGAACCCAGATATCTCCTTTGACGGCAACAAAGTTAAAAAAGAATCTAATCCCTTTGACCTCTCGGTAATTGATACGGGTTTTATCTCCAATTGGTGACCTGGTGGTCTAAGGGTAAGGTGTCAGACTTCTGTGCTGGCGGCCGGGGTTCAATCCTCGGTCCCGGCACAGATTTATCTGAGTACCAAACCCTTACTTCACCTCTGACAAGACGTGTAGTAATCACATCTTGTGAATGTGGGGAATGCCAGGTCTCCACCGTGGTTCGGATTCCCCGTTAAACTCTTGGTCCTCCATTTCATATCACCCTACCATTACACATTAGCGTAAGTGCGTACAACCCGAACGGGTAGTAAGACGCGGTGCTAATAATAATAATTTATCTCTAATTGACCGAGTGGAGCGAGGTCTTGTTTTGATGCTACTATTTTCCATTTCATCTGGAAGCTTGTTCCGCGATAATTAGCAAATTCGTGGACTAATTTTAACAAAATTTGGCAGAGACAAGTAGCCTACACCTCTGTGGTATTGGGGTAAATTGTTCGCCTCAGGACCCAATTTTAGTGGGTTCAAACCCAGGTGGGGTCAATGGATTTGTCTTGCGATAAAAATTTGTAGCACAACTTCCTTCGGGAGGGAAGTAGAGCCGTCGGTCTCATATTGATTGTGGCATGTAAAACGTCCCTGGAAGATATGTAAAAATACATTTACTTTAAAACTTGGTAGGCTCTTTAAACCTCGCTCATAGCAATTCTCGTGTACTGATATATACTTCAATTAAAAAAGGCAGGGACGTTATTTGAACCTAGGCCGAACAAGGTATGTAAAGAATTTTGTAATCTCCTTTCATGCAAATGCGGGGATATTACCTCTAAAATGCTTCCTTTTCCATTATAGTAATTAACATACCGGTATAGTATGTTTCTAACGTAAACAAGTAGTAAGACGTGGTGGAAAAAATCTAGGAAATACATTGTTTATTTTATCTTGTGTCAAAATCGAGACTTGCCTCTCATTATGTGATAACTGTAGTACTCATTCCTTAGCTTTTTCGAGACTTGAACGTAACTCTTAGAGCGGTCGGTTTGGTGTCAATAAATTGGAGAGGTGGGGGGAGGGAGGCAGACTTTATAAATGAATATTTAAGCGGGACTCTTCCCCTTTTCTGTAAAATACGTTTTATTTTTTTTTATTTTTACGGCGTATTTTTTTCCCCCCAGCTGATGTAAATGTGAGGAGAAGGGCAAATAAAAGGTTGTTTTGGGTTGAGGGAGGAAGGGGTGATTCTACCCCTTTTGAGATGAAGGTAGACTTTTCTATTGCGATAGCCTAGTGAGGTCAAGGGATGAAATCTCGAGGGGGAAAAAAATATTTTGCTGACCTAAAACAAAATTTCATCGCGGAGCTGAGATTATTCCTAAATGATTTTCCCCTTTCGGGCTCCACGCAAATTGGGCTAGGCCACATTTACTTTAATTAGATGATACCTTACTCATTACACTAATGACAAAAATACCCAATTTTTGTTATCACCACGTTTGTCCAGGTAATACGCATATATGATAATTACTCTAATGAGGTAAGGATATGGAAGGAAGAATTTTAGAGGTAATATACACGCATTTGCTTGGAAGGAGAAAGATAAATTCAAGTTTTCTCGCTATATGATAATAATAAAAAGTTTAAGTTTAATTAGATTGCACCCACTTCGGTGGTCAAACGATCTAAGGCGTCACTCTCGCAATAGACTGGAAGTCTAATGATGGGGAGATTGGGGTTCAAATCCCGTTCGGGCGTGCTGATAGTGGTTTTTCCTAAATGGTTTTCCTCTCTCACTCTACACAATTGCGGGTACATTTATTCTAAATTCAACTTTCCTCATTTCTAACATAATAAAGAAAATGATACACATGCTTATAACACGAACGGGTAGTAAGACACAGTACTAAAAAAGAGGTATTTGCGAAATTCTAAACGAAAACATTCCTTGAATAAGTACGCTACGTGTATTATTATTATTACTATTATCACCGCGTCTTACTACCCGTTCGGGTTATATGCACTTACGCTAATGTGTAATGGTAGGGTGATTGTGAGATTAAATGGAGGATTTAAGGTTTAACGTGGAATCCGAACCACGGTGGAGGCCTGGCATTCCCCACATTCACAAGATGTCTTGTCAGAGGTGAAGGAAGGGTTTGGTAATCAGATAAATCTTTGCCGGGACCGAGGATTGAACCCCGGCCGCCAGCATAGAAGTCTGATACCTTACCTCTAGACCACCAGGTCACCGACTCCAGACAATATTATATATTTTATTAGCATCACTTAATGTCGTAACTTATTTTTTATATTATTCCATCCTTTTAATTAATAGAAAATCTTAATTTATTCATTGTATTTAAATCACTTGAGATTTTAAGGAGTTAAAATAAACTTTTCCAATTTTTTATGTTTTAAATATTTATCTACTCTATGTATGTTCTAACCAATATTACAATTTTCTTAAATCATCTCATTTTATTAATCTGTTCAAATTTTAAAACCAATTTTATGCTACAAATTTTGTTTATTCTCATTTTAATTATGATTAAAAAATTAACTTATTCAAATATAATTTATAAATTATATCAAAATAAATTTTATACATGTATTTTGTAAGTGATTGTAGTGACTTAACAATTTCCTTTGTTAAATATATTAAATCCCTTGATTACATAAGTTTTTATCTTTTGTATTTATAAATTAGATACCTCAATAATTGCATTAGAATAGGATAATGGACATATATTTTATTAGACGTATAAGAAATATTAAAATGATTATATCTCTCATTTTAATTCTAAAAAAATAATCCTTTTCTAACAGCTATAAAAAGTTTCTAGATTTACTTCCTCGTATTCTTAGGTAAAGACAAGTTATCTGTAACGCTCACTTTTTATATTTATTATCAAAACCTATAAAATAACAATAGTAATATACTAAAATTGTATCTATTTTTGCCGACAATTAAGTATGTATCGTCTAAAAGGCCCTTCATTTGAAAATTGGGCTGTGAAATGTATCTGACGGTTTCTGTAAACACACATTCCAAGGAAATACAATCAATTTAAATTGGTGTATGTGCGCCTAGCATTAAGAATATGTGTCAAGTGTAAAAGTGTTGCAAGAAATTTCAACAATGACAGAACATCTGTAGGTAATGGCTCTTTTAAGGGGTTCTCTTTTAACTTATTACATTTACCAGACGCATTTGTGAAACCAGAAGTGTAAGCGGGGGTGGGCCGGGCGGGGGAGTATACTGACCCCTAACTTATTTCACATAACCAGTAACTTTATTTTATTTTATCATATGGAGAAAGTTTTGTTACGTGCTTACTTACTCTATGGGCCTATGAAATTAGGAGAAAGAAAAATTGTTGCCACACTTACAAAAGTACATCACCTATCTTTATTTTCAGCTAGTTCTATCCAGTTCACCTAATTACACCCTATCCTTATCTTAAGCCTGTTCTATCCAGTCCACCTCATTACACCCTATCCCTATCTTGAGCTTGTTCTATCCAGTCCACCTCATTACACCCTATCCCTATCTTNAAGCCTGTTCTATCCAGTCCACCTCATTACACCCTATCCCTATCTTGAGCTTGTTCTATCCAGTCCACCTCATTACACCCTATCCCTATCTTCAGATAGTTATACAGTTCACCTCATTACACCCTATCGCTATCTTGAGATAGTTCTATCCAGTCCACCTCATTACACCCTATCCCTATCTTCAGCTAGTTATATCCAGTTCACCTCATTACACCCTTTCCTTATCTTAAGCCTGTTCTATCCAGTACACCTCATTACACCCTATCCTGAGTTAGTTCTACCCAGTCCACCTCATTACATCCTATCCCTATCTTGAGCTAGTTCTACCCAGTTCACCTCATTACACCCTATCCCTATCTTGAGCTAGTTCTACCCAGTCCACCTCATTACACCCTATCTCTATCTTGAGCTAGTTCTCTCCGGTCCACCTCATTACACCCTATCTCTTTCAGGTCCATTCTAATGTTATCCTCCCATCTACATCTGGGTCTTCCCAAATGTTATACCTACAGTACCCTGAACACGGTGTATATCTGTCTCTCCGTCCCTCCCTGTAAATATGCCTTTTGCTACATACAAAACGATTTGACATATTTCATTCAAACTTTATATTAAATATGTATATTGTCATTCTTCAAGGTCAAATTGTGATTTTGATAGCCATTAAATTAATGGCATGTCTAATTTACTGAAGACTGATATTTGAAAAATGTGATATATTGCAAAAATAATGTTAAGAGTATCTGAGGAGCTTCTTTAGCATTATATAAATAAGAATTAAGTCTGATTTTTTTTTTCTTTTAAAAATTGTTGTTTATTTTTCCAATAAATGATTTTTAATTATAGTTATCTAATTTAAAATGGCAATTTTGTTTAAAAAAATGTATACATAAATATAACTTCATATGATTAGAAAATATTTTTTTTAAAGTAATAATTATTTAACGCTAGCTTATTGATGGATAATTTTTTAAACTACATTCTTACCTACAATAGGCTGTACTATTTGTGAAAGTATGTGTATTAGTGCGTGACGCGCTCTAATCCAATCACGAAATTACCGCCTCATCGCCACGAGCTGTTCTGCTGAAGTCATCTCAGCTATATTTCATCATCTCTGCCTGAGATGTTTGGCATGGGAGGACCAATCAAATCTCATTGCGCATGTGCAAATGAAAGCGCATGCGCTCTACAGTCAGAAGCTAGCAGACAGCTCCGTTGACCGTTGTGAGGAGATTTGAAACAACCTGTTAATGTAAAGCTTGTATCGATGTATTGGATTGAGCCACGACACAGCGTTATAATTTGAAAACATTAATCGGAAGAATGATCTAGAATATATGTCTAGCTAATAGAAAATAAAATATGTTGATAATCAGCTGTTTTTAGTTTGCGTTGCACTGCATCATGGGTCAACATTCAGCGTGTGAATTGCTGTGCCACTGAGGTAGATTCTGATTTCTATTTTCTGTGAACGTGTGAATCAGGCTTTAGGAAAAACCACCCACACTACACTCAACCGGGATTTGAACCCTGATCTTTCCGTCACTGGTAGACCTAGAATAAATTAGACTGACATTTAGACCACGTGACCACCGTTTCGTCTCAGGGTAATGTTGTATATACACCCTTTTGTTATAAATCAGTTTATCACTATTGTCTATTGTCCTAGTCGATACTTTAACCAGATTCAGAATCCTAAAACAATGATTGCTGTCACGTGTTGATGTAGTCTTAAACTAAATTAGTTGTGGGATTAGGATTGTACGGCGGTTTTGGGGTTGGTATGCCACCTTCCCCTAAGTGTTGGAAACAAGGGGAGTCTAGGTAGGCACCCTAAAATATTTATGAAAAATTAATATTTAACTATTTATTTTATTTAAATATGAACAGTTTACTCAAAATGTCGCTAACTCTTTATTAGCTTACGTAGCAATGCTCTTATAAAAATATTTTTTTATTTGCGCTTCTTGGCTACATAACTCTTAAACCAATTGATAGAAATATTATCGGGTACTAATGTACCGTTGTCCAGGGGACGCCCGAATGTACTAATAGTACATCCTTTCTGTGGAGGCTCTTTCCATGTCTCGATGAGATGAGGTGATGGTGATAGTATGAGGGTGATAGTGAGTATGAGGGTGACCGACTTTAAAGTTGTTCCGCCATTTTGAATTTTTTTCGGGAATTAAAACTTAAACTTTTTGTAATGTTCCCGTCGGTTACAGGCTAGAAGCTATAAGTCTGCCAAATTCCAAGTTTCTACCTCATCTGTAAGTGGGTAAACATTAATGTCGGTGAGTGAGTCAGCCATGTGGCTTTATAGTAGTATAATAAAATGAAGCCAGTGCAGCTAATCATAGGTTATCTGAGTCCTCTGGATTCAAAAAATACAGTAGTAAATACTTTTTCGGCCCGCCTCATTGGTTGTATTGTCTAACGCGTCACACTAACAATAGACTGGAATAACAAAGATAGGGGGATCAGGTTTTGAATCCGTATCCCAGTCGGCTGTACAGTGCAAAATACTCGCAGATGTAAGGTACACAATCGAAAAGCACGCTAACTAAGCGTATCACATTTCCGATTATTTTTAAAAGTACTCCATGAAATTACTTGATTGTTTTTACTCGGCACCTCGGCAGTCTTATTTCCACAATTGCATATTATAACGAAACTAATTATTGTATTTCTTGATTATTTTGATTCTAATTTCTCCATAGTAAAGTATGATTATTTATAAATTGAAACTAATTAGAGTAAGTTACAAAATAGAAAAAAATAAAAACTGTTTTCACTTCTAAAAAGTTAAAATTATTATCAATTTCTTTAACACGAATGTAATAAGAAAAGTTTATTTTAATAAAAAGAGCACAAAACAATTATTATTTGTGAGATACTTATTAAAACGCCTACTTTTATATTGACTGCATGCAACATGAAACCTGAAAATAAGAGGGTGAAGGTCACTGTCTGTGTCGACTGACTACCACAGGAAGAGATTATTGACATGTTGTTAGTATCGAATCCCATTGCAAGACCCTCGAGTAATCTCCAACCGATTGTCACGGGACGATTCGAGTTGATGATTCGATAAAAATTACTCGAGTAATTTTATTTGAAACTTACAATTACTCGATCGTGCCCATCACTACCATGTGACTATCGTCACGTTCGTGTGTGTGTGTGCACTTAGGACGTATTGCGTTCACTAAATCACAATCTCTAATGGGTGTACACACAGGTAAACATGATAATCATAGTTGTATTTTTACTTTAGAAAAGGGGAAAAGTTAAGTAAGTTTTCCATAATTTAAGTATTTGTGACAATAATATCTTAGGTCACAATAAATATAGAACATTTTAAAAGTTGAAAATGACACCTGAACACAGGACTCAAACTCGGTACCCTTGGCATAACCACCAATGGTTTCGGGTTTGATTCTTCTGTCCTTGGTTTTGTTTATCAAATTTACGAATAAGATACTTGCAGTAGCGGATCCAATGGGAGGGGTGACGATCACATAGAGAATAATTAAAAATATTGGAACCAATGCATTCATGTTGTAAAGAATGACTGACAACATTTTCTTCACCCTATCTCCTAAAACACCTAATCAATTACTCTTCCAACTTAGCTCTAATGTTAAAAAAAACAAGTGTCTTAGAACTAAAACTCTCCAGTAAGATTAGTTTGATAACCAATTATTTGTATTAAAATGCATATCTTCCTATTAATACTAAAACATTTTTGGCCTAAGCACATATTTATTACTTTTATTGTGACATTGACCTTTTGTTCTATGTTTTTTTTATCAACATTACAAATTTGTTAATCAAAATTGTGCTTTTATTTACAATTCCACTTTTCAGTATAGGTCCGTTGAAAAATTGAGGTCATTAAGAGTATATATCGTTTCATCATTAAATTAAAACATCTTTAGTTTTTAAATGATATAAGTTGGCAACATTATTATTTTTTAACAAATAAGGGGAATACCTTGACATTCTAATGTAGAATATGATCCACGAGTAGACGTAAGCACGCGTGGCTTGTATGAGCGTGTGTGACAGTAACATCAGCAGTGGCGGCTCGTAGCTAAGATTAGTGGGGGGTACTGCTCCATAAAATGTTTAGCCTTTGTTTTAAAATTGTGTAAGGGGGAAAAAACATGTGTAAAAAGAAAACTTATTCAGGAACTTGATAAAATCTAACAAAAAAGCTTTTTTACTTACTTTAACTTAAATTGTTACGGTTCAAGCTTGATCTATTCATTTTAAAATGAGATACATTCTTGTTTTAATTTGCGCAAAAAGTTCAATAATTTTCTCCTTGATCTCTGGATGACAATTGAGGATATTTTTCTCCATTGAAAGT
>CABFVX010009987.1:0-15944 GCA_902151425.1 Timema shepardi | reverse complement strand
TAATACAATTTTAACAAAGAGTTTACTATTGGTAGAGATTCAGTTGAATCAAACATTAAAAACATATACATTTATATCCCTGCAGGCTCGTAAGGTAAAGTCGTATTAAAGTCATAACTAACCGAATGGTCTGTGTTGCAAAGAAGGAAATATTAAACAATCATCAATTTTAGGTACTATTTTTTAATGACGTCACTGGACTTAAAGTTTAACCGTAGACAATTTTTTTTAAACAACCCTCTCCTTTTAAAAATTATATTTTATTTACATGATTAGTAAATTATTTTTTATACAATGATGATAAACAAACTATACTTGACTTATACTATAAAGCGGTTTTAATAAGTTCTAAAATTGCTTTAATAAATGAATACCACTGCTAAAATTGTTTATTTTTTTGGTAAGTTAAAAGTCGTTAAATAACGTTCAAACTTGTTTATGTGCAATAATAGAACTGAGCAAAAGAAATATGTTAACTTGCAAAAATTATACAGAAAAAAAATAGATGTATGTGTTTGTGTTTTATGTTTAAATTAGCTGAAACTCCATAAGTAGTAAACTCTTTGTTAAAATTGTATTACTCAGATATTTAAAACAACATTGCTTAGCCAATATTTTCTGTGTATAGTTGAAAATATTCAACAAATTATTTTAGTTTTAGACTAATTTTTTTAAAGAAATATCACACACACATGTATATACAAGGTGTTGAAAAAAGGGAGTTCAGAAATGATGGATTATTGTTTATACAATAACATGAGTAAAATGATTTTAATGATGTTACATGACTTTAAATTGGGTCAATGCGCCGGTAAACACTAATAATAATACTAATACTATTAATAATAATAATAATAATAAAATCGTCTTAGAAATTATAGGTACATAAAACCTACTCACTTAGAGGTAAAGGCAATTTTATATTTTAGAAATAAAAACTTGCTAATATTTGTGAAATTAATTAACATTGTTGTAGAAACACTAGACCAAAAATTATAAATGATATAATATACACTATTACTTAGTATTTTCAGGGGCGGATTAAGGGCCGTGCTTATATGGGGTGCCAAACAGAGCTAAACATAACCTAACGTAGCCTGGGGGGATATAAAAATAATACCCAAACCTAGCAACTCCAAACCTTACATAGGCAGAGGGGGTTTTTAAGCTTAGAAATCTTTCAATTTTTGACAATAACATGACATTTTACATATTAGTATAATTTTGTGGTGAGTAAAATATAATCTAGTCATACTCTTAAAAAGTTATTTTACATTTGCCAACCTGAATAAACGGTGCCATAAAACTTTTTTTTCCCATTATATTGTAAGCCGTTCATAATGTCAAACTGTTTGCTGAACTTACAATAAGAAATATATGATAACATATATATATATATATATATATTCTCTTAATGTAAATCTTTAAAAACATACCTAAACGGTTATATTGTTTGAACTAAAGACTTGACTAAAAAAGTCTTCATATTGAATTCTTATAACTATATGTAACTGTTTGAACTTAAGCTTAGAGTAATCAAGTTATCTATTAGAGTTATTATTCCCTAGCACATAGCTTGACTTTAAGTAGGTAATGGAAAGGAAAACCAAGGTTGGGTGCAGACAGTCACTGCGCACACTCTCCACAGTTTCAGAAAGAAATGATAGAAATAATTCTTCGATTTACTTAGTACCTCATAGCAACAAGTCAAGGAAGAGAGTGTTAATTGCCACTCTTAAGAGCGTACCCTGAGCTATCTTCTGGATGTTGACCTTTGAGGAAGAGGATGTAATGCCAAAAAAGGTACTTTTTTAATTTGTCTACGACAAATTCCTTTGAAATTAGATACTCTTGATATGGACTATGAAGTTTGAAACTAATTAAAACACACCTGATCAAACCATCTTTGTGGTTGTTAAATCTAGTTTTATCATAGAAACTAAATAGGGGGAAGGACTGAGATGATGGTCAATAATTTCCTGACAGTCAATGCGGTGCTGTTAGTTGTCATGACTGTTCTAATGTTTTTTGTGGAATTGCATTTGGTAAAATAACAAACTCTAGTGAAGATACAAAAATTGTATTTACTAAAACAGTATACAGCAAATGACAAAACATGAATGACTATTTAAATGTTAAACAATAGATTTCAATAATATTCATTGAGATATTTTGTTTCGTGGTCAATTTCCCTCTCACTTATTTCAAAGGAAAAACACAGTTCAGTTTTAGTGAATTTCGGACCTTGTGAATAAAAAAAAATCAGAGTCCGTAATGTTTCATTATTAGGGGAGTTGACTTTAATGATATGTTGACAACTTAAAACCTGTAACACCTAGGGCATGGATTCATAAACATAGAAACATATTCAGAAAGTTGACATTCTACATATACACTTAATGAAACCATATATTTTGATCTTTAATCATATTTATAAAAAAAATTAAGGGGAGACTAATGACTTGGAAAGCGTGACAACTTGGGAATGCATCATTAAACACAATTAACTGCGATATTTAAAACGATATACAAAGAGTTATAATAAAACTTAAAACATTTTTACACCAATGTTAACCTTGATAAACTTTATGCACACATTTGGGAGAATGCTCCGACGATTTTTTTTATACATCTATAATAACAAAGATATTTTAGACTTTAAAAAAACATTGAATTTTTAGACTTTTTTATCATCCAAATAAACCAAGATATTAAAAACATAATACAAACATTTTGGTGAACTCTTTAACCTTTCTTTGCATCTATTGTAACAAGGATATTTTAAGACTTATACAAACAACAAGGTGAATGGTAAGAAACTGTTTACGTTTTTAATAACCAAAATAATTTAAACTCACCACGGTACAAACATTTAAGGGAAAAAGTAGACATTATTTTAATATTCATACCTATCAGAGATTTTTAAACTTTATACAAATAGTGAGTGGAATATTTAGATCGTTTCTTTACCATCCTTAGTAACCCTTATAATTTAAACTTAATTCTGTACAAAGATTTAACAGAAAGCGTTGACAAATTTTTCACATCTATATTAACAGAAATATTGTAAAGTTTAAACGAAAATTAAAGAGAATGCTAGAAACTTATTATCACATTCATACTATATAATTCATTAAAAATTTTTAAAATAATCTGAGGAAATTCTTGAACATTTTTTTCATATCAATATTAAACAAGACAATAAAGACAGTATAAAAATATTCAATGGATTTATTAGAGTTTTTTTACATCCATAATAAACTAAAAAATAAGAAATTGTAACTATTGATTACGATATATGGATACCATCAAATATTGAAATTTGAAACGTGGTTTTACCGACGTTATTAGGGTGAATTTACACATATTGAGAGCCTGAAGTATTAAACTGCTTGATTGCCTCTGCAGAAGTATGCCAATAGAACATTTAAATCTTAGTGGATTAGTATCTCAGGTGTTTATTTTTAATTTAATGTATATTTTGAAGCTCACACCTTCAACATCTTGAAGCCTGTAAGGGCCACTAAAAAACCAATAAACCTAAAACACTGAAACATTGTATATTAAATAAGGAATACCTGAGGGTGCAAATTGGATATATTTTACTTATTTCTTAACTATAATACTTTATACATTAATACTACGACCACATTTCAGTGATCCTTAAAGGGTATCCAAGATCGTTCACGATCACTTTCTGATGCTTAATTGGTTAAAAAAAAATTTAATTCTTCTCAGAGAAGAAATGATATTCTTAAATCCTAATACATAAAAAAAACGAATAAATTCACCGCAGAATGCCGTGTTTTTGCAGATAGTCTGTATATTTTAGGAAATATGATATTTATTTTAGGTTTTAATAATAATTTACACAATTTTACTCAATTTGTAATTGAGCATTGTACAACAAATAGAGAATAACGAAATCTATTCAACCATAATTTAATTTGCCTGAATTCTTCTAAAGGAATAGTGTGACTTGAGTCCTTTCTAAATTCAATCATAAATTAAATTTTATATTTTTAATCAACCAAAAAAAGACAAGGGTCTTTTCTGCAATCAAGCGTATTGTCTCAACATTTACTGATGAGTGCGCAGAGTATCCTTTGTTTAAGGTTTGTGTATAATGGTTCCTTTTTTCTGAAGTATTCGGAGTGTTTCACACTTGCAAAAGCTTTCAAAACTAAATCACCATGAAATGACCGATAGTTGAATGGCTGTATATAAATACATATACATACATATATATATACACACATATATATACATATATATACATACATATGTATATATGCACATATATTTACATTAATATATATATATATATGTATACGTGACGAGTCAATGGTACTTATATATATCGTATCTTGGTATTCCAACTTTAAACATCAGGAAGCTCTCATAAAGAATATAATATGTTTTTAATTACTACGGTAGGCTAATTGTAATTTATGTGACAAACCAAAATTTCTGGTATAAATATTTATTTTTGAAAATTAATAAACCTTGTATTTATTTACAGTGTATTTTGAAATTAGAATTTTTTAAATTGAAAAATAACACCTGGACATTGGAATCGAACCCAGTACATTTGGATTAGTACGTCATTTCTCTAACCACCAAGCTATCCAGGAATCCTCCTGTCGCCCATGTAATTCTTCACTCATATTTTAAGACAGATGGACGTGCGGAAATCGTCGGTAGCAAATGGGTAATCTATTAAGAGCACGACCTATCAGAGATCGCTTTCACCTTAACCACTTCACTTTTGTCAATTGCTAATGCTTTTTACACTCTACACCTATAGTGTTGAGACCTCTTAGTACTTATCGAGACATGGTACTGAGCGTATGATTATTTATTAAATTCAATTTAGAAAAAGTTTGCTCAGCTGTGGATACAGTCACTGGTAATGTCAGGAACAGCAGAAAAAATGTGAAAAGCTCTTGAATGCTTGACGCTGGAGTGTAAATACCTATAAGTAACAGGTAAGCCAATTATCTAATTGAACCTTTGGACTTTATCTCTATCATCAAAGAAAGTCTGAAGCTTTCAATTTGAGAAGAAAGCTCATCTTTCATGTCTTATTTGTAATCAATTAATTTATCTGATTAAGTTGACGGATATTGAGGCGTAAGTACTGTAAATAAATTTCTCGAATATTTAATAGCGCCATTTTTGTTTGTATTTGGTTCGCAAATATATCTAATTTAGTGCAACACCAGGTTCAATTCCTCCAATTAACCCCTCCCAATTCCTAATATATTAGTGAAATTAATATTTAAAGCGTATAACCAAAACGGGTAGTATGACGCGGTGCTAAACATTATTATTAGTATTTTTATTTTCTCTTTTTTTTTACCAGGTAAGTGAGAATCGTCCTTATTGGCTGGATTGTTTACCATGTTATTTCCATTTAAAGGCATATCCTCTAAGAGATCATTTTTAACTAAAAGTTTCTGCTGCTACGCAAAAATGACCCTTTATGGTTTAAATGTTGCACATGCATTTTTAATACAAAATACTCGCAGATGTAAAGTACACAATCGAAAAGAATGCTAAATAAGCGTCACATTTCCAATTATTTTTAAAAGTACTCGATGACAGATACTCGATTTTATTTACTCGGCACTTCGGCATTCTTTTGTCCACAATAGCATATAACGAAACTAATTATTGTCTTTCTTAATTTATTGATAATAATGTTTCCTTAGTTAAATATTATTATTTATAACTTGAAACTAATTAGAGTAAATTACAAAATAGGACAAAATAAAAACTGTTTTCATTTCAAAAAATGTACAAATATTATCAATTACTTTAACACTAATGTAAAGAGAAAATTTATTTTATTAAAAAGAGTACAATAACATTTTCTCTCACTTTTTATTTTTGGTGAGAAACTTCTTAAAACGTTTACTTTTATATTGACTGTACATTCAACGTGAAACCTGAAAATAAGGAGTTGGAGGTGGAGGTCACTGATTGTGTCGACTGCCTACTACACTAATAGAGTAAGATATTTATTAGTATCGAATATTATTACAAGACTCCCGAGTAATGTTGTCCAACCGATTGCCACGGGACGATTCGAGTACCGTAGATGATTCGCTAAAAATTACTCGACTAATTTTACTAGAAGATTTTTAAAGAGAATCGAGTAATTACTCGATTGTTCCATCACTAAGCTCAAATGACGAACTCGAACCACCAACTCTCCAAGCTATGCTGCGCAAACCTACTCCAGCGCCGTCTGGAGGTGACGTCACTACAACTCGAACTAAATACTAGACCGGTGTCAACCTATTTGGCATATTTGGTCATTGGTTTCCAATATTGTCCAATGCAAAGCATTTATTAATATTTGGACTACCTTAATTTTCTTCTTAACAATAAAGATCAGGCTCAGTTATTTCATGTTAAGAAACGCCAGGTACACTAGCTTTATGTGTTAAAGTGTATTAATTCACACAATAGTGTTTACTAAACTAGAGCTGTGAATACAACTTATCTGACTTATATATGTACAAGACACTTTTAAGTGAAAGGCGGAATATATTTTTACTATATTTGAAATAGCCTTTTTTAATATCTCTCTCTTTTTTCAATTTTAAGTACCACTTAAGTGCACATAACGGGACTTAAAAAGCTTAATTTTCTGATAAACTCAAGTCTAACTCAACACTCACCAAACACCGCACACGTAATAAACACAAGCTAAGCTCAACATTCAAAGCAGAAAGTATCACTCACGCCAAAACATGGAAATCACTTCCCGGTGCCTACATGAAACAGCAAGAGCTCGGAGATTGGATTAGTCCAATAAACAGCTGCGGTGGGGGAATAGGGTAGCGGGAATGTCGTGGGTTCATCCCCGAGAGTGGAGAGAGTCATCAGTCAGCTTTATTATTTATTGCATGAAGGTGAGAAGTTCCCTCTTGTGGTCCCAATTCACACTGAGCCCCCCTGCATTACAGGCCCTGTGGATTCGGGTGCCATAATATTATGTTTATATTATAATTTAAGAATGAATTGATATAAATATAGAACTAGGAGGCTAATATATTATTAAAAATAAATCAAACAAAAATTATACAATCTTTCAAAATTATTGACAGTGTGTATGTATTAATTAATCCATCTAATATACAATTATTTACTTAGCAAATATAACATTTATTTGATGTACATTATGATTATGAGACGTCTTGATTAAATTTGTACACCTGATACAGACATTGATAAAATCTTGTTTAAACATCCTTCTAAGATGAACACTATAAAGCTTAAACAAAGACCAATGAATAGAATGTAAAATGGTGATTGTAAATGGTCTACCGTTAGAACTTTGGGTCTCGGAACTGGTTTGGTTATCACTGAGGTTAGTGGACTGCCGGTAACAAAGTCTTTTCTCAATTTATTGATTATACCTCTTTCCCAAAGTCTTTGAAGTATTGTACTAAATATTGACATGAAGGGTGAGTTTCGGTTTCCCATGTTTATGGCTGCATAGCTTGAGATAAAGCATTCATCCATCACGTGAAGCAAAGGAGACTCGTCTTTAAAGTATTTTAACAGGTTTGCGACTGCTCTGGCTGGGATTTTATATGAGATCCTTGTCATATTTCTCTGGTAGGCAATCCAATCAAGGGCAACATCTTCATCCTCTACAATAATTAACTTTCTTATTAATTCTTTGGTCAAACCACTATCTATTTCGATATTCTCCATCATCTCCATCATTTCATTAACTGATAAGAATATAGATATTGGTGAGCCAGAAGAGGCGACCTCCTCAAATGTTTTGAAATCTGGTAAATATTTTCGTAGTACTCAAGTAGCTTGTTAAGCAACCCTGATAAGAATTATTGATTACCATATTCAAGATTAGACCAATAATAAGTATCAGCCTTTGTGGGAAAAATGAAGGTTTACATCCTGTTGATCCAAGAATCATTATACTTAATGTTTCTATGAACTTATCTTTAAGAAACTCTTGTTTGGTTTCTAAAATATCTATGCTAGAGAGATACTTCCAAATTCCTGCTACACAAATTACAGTGAGAAAATACAATAGCCAAACTTCTCTGGTAAAAATTAAAAATATTATTCATATATCTTGGTATTTCTGGAGCCTTTGGTGTTATTAAAGTGATGCAAATATCATAATGAGGGTAGGACATTTGTTTGAACTTATTTGCTCGAAGTGGCTCCGAATTTAAAACAATGTATTCATGAGGATTAAACTTAAAATCATTATTCTCATATGGTTTGTTAACTAAAGATGCGTTTAATTTAGCTATTATTATATCAAATATATCCCTATCAAGCCCAGTGACATGTTCCTGTCCTTCACTATCCACTCTCTTCTTTATATATACTGACATTGATCTCGTGGTGGCAGGTATATCATATCCATGAGTATCAGAGAGCTTATTTGGAAATATTTTACTCGAGACATTCAACTTTTTTTTAGAAATATTAATAATATTCCCAGTAGGAACGAATGGATTGAAAATTATTGTGCGTGCTACCGAGTTAAATCTCATAGATTTACTCATGTTATTAAAATCAAATGAAACTCCATACTGGAATATAACCACTAAATTTAGTATGTTGAAGTTATCCCAGCAGTCTCGAAACATGTCCACCATCTTGTCAGTTTCCTCTGTCACAGTTGTGGTGATGACCAGAAGGAAGAAAGCTCGTGGGTTCCAGAATGAAAAGTCCATACAGTTGCTATTTACAAAACATTCACCTTTTGTTTCGTTGATGATAAAGATGAACCCAACACTATTCTCCATGTTATCATTTCGCTTCAACCCAGCAAATATGTCATTATCTAACAAATAATCCTTCATACATATAACTGGAACAGAATTATCGCTATGGATATGTTGGAATATCTCTGAGGTTATATCATCCTTAGATAATTCATCAGTATTAATAACAATAAAATAAAGAGTTTCATTTAATAAACTGTTTATAATAATCTTGATATTTGTTTTTAGTTCAGATATAGTTGAGTCTATTTCAAGATTTTTTATCACTAGAGTGTTTATAAAACCAAATATGTACAGAGTAGTTAATATGTACTTTGTGTTCATTTTCAACAACTTTTATGGTCAGAGATCTGAAATAAAAACATATAAATTATGTGTTAATAATTTCGTACACATATTTATTACTTTAATAATATGTCTAAATTTCAAAATTTAAAATATTAGGTGTTATATTAATTTTTGTTGTTTTGTTATAAACAATTATTGCTTATACAAATTTAAAAAACATTAATAAACGTTTTTTTTTAAAATATATTGTTAAAATTATCTTCATGTTTATAATACAAGGTTTATTTTGAGAACATGATTAATAATGGGTGTATTATTATTATTATTATTATTATCACCGCGTTTATCTATCCGGTCGTATTAAACGTACTTACGCTAATGTGTAACGGTAGGGTGATTGTGAGAAGAAATGGAGCACCTACAGTTTAATGTGGATCCAAACAACTGTGGAGGAATGGAAATCCACACATTCACAAGATGTGATTAATACACTTATTGTCAGTGGTAAAGGAAGGGTTTGTCAATCAAACAAATCTAAGAATGGGTGTAGCTCCGAACTGGGAAGAAAGGAACATGTCCACCTGTGAGACAAAGTGTTACCCCAGGGAATATACATTGATAGGAACATCGATAAAAATGATTTAAATATAGAACAAAATATGGTATATTAGAATGGAAGTTTTTATCTATATTTAATAAGGACAATTAATTGATGTTGATCCATTTAAAACATTTATAACTCACTCTACAACCAGCTCAGTATACCTTCCCCTAATTCTCATGTTTCCCTTNATCATAATAAATCTAAGATTGGGTGTTGCTCCCAATTGGGATGAAGGGAACATGTGCAATTTTGAGACAAAGTGGTAACCCAGGGAATATACATTGATAGGAACATTGATAAAAAACATTTAAATATAGAATGAAATATGGTATATTAGAATGGAAGTTTTTATCTATATTTAATAAGGACAGTTAATTGATGTTGATCCATTTAAAACATTTATAACTCACTCTACAACCAGCTCAGTATACCTTCCCCTAATTCTCATGTTTCCCTTGCCCGTCCTGCATATTTAAAGATTTAATGTTGTTCCTACCTGTTAAATATATTCTTGAATACATCCCTGAATCTAAGTTCACAAATTCAACACATGTTATTGGATCCTAATTTATTAATATTAATAAATGTAAAAAATAATAATTTTGAACTTATTTTAGATGTCATAAATATATTTAGATTCACAACCAGTGACAGGCTTTAATTAATTAATTTATCAATGCTTCTCACTGCTTGTTCAGGCTATTACAATCACGGTAAGAATTACTCTCTGAAAGGTCTTTTTTCCTACCAATATCCTACTATATAGTAGATTTATGGTAGGGAAAAAGGCCTTTCAGAAGTCAATTCCTACCGTGAATGGAATATATACACAGGATGATTTTTTTTATTAACAGCCATTTTACACTTATCAATAAATTATTAATTATATTTATAAACGAATTATACTTAGATTAGAAGCAACCATTAATACATTGTTTTGTAATAAAGGGGAACTAAAATTTGATCTATTAGAAATATAAACCAATAAATAAAGAGATTATCCTTAGAATATCAATAAAGAATCATCTAAGGAAAGGTAAGGAATTTATAAATAGACTTCAACCCCAACCATTATCATGGTTTTATAAATAAAGATTTAAAATCAAAACCAAGTTCGTGTTGGGAATAATGAGTAGGCCCTAAATTAGCTGAAAAATCATTTACACCGATTTCAAACCATATTGATACATTTACCAAAATAATCAAATAACAATTTTTTGTCCATACGTTGCTCAATCTCAAGTTAATGCTTACTAATCACACTAAAAATTTGTTTAATTTTGTTCATAAGTTTCAAGATTTTATAAAAAGGGATCAAGAAACATAAAAAAATATATTCTAAACAAACGTTTTTCTTAGATCTTACCCTAAAATTACGGTACATCTAATTTAATTAAAATTACAAGTTGTTATTCAAATATATTCATTATAATGTTATTGAGCATTTTGTTTTGTCTTAGCTATACATTCTTTACAATAGGAATTTGAAAAGTAAGATGATGCCAAAAATTGCTTGGACCCATGATGAATATTATGACATATTACATTAGTGTTGCAGAGTCAACAAGAGATTGTCTACATATTCATAGTTGATGAACCTCATGCTTGAATACGCTTGAGTAATGAAAGGAGTGTGTATTTATTTAGGAACGAGCACATACAACTTTAAAATTGTATTCCTGTGAGAGGCCAGTCTTATTATATCTTGTTACAGTCAGTCTTAATTGGAATGTAGAAGGGATGTTGTGTTGTTACGGTGTTGTTACAGTGTTATTAGAATGTAGATGTGATGTAGTCTTGTTAAGGTTATGTAACAGTATTTTTATAGTATAGACGGGATGTAATGTTGTTACGGTATTGTTACATTATTGTTAATCGCTTATAGGCTGTAGTCTTGTTGCAGTAATATTAAAGACTAATAGGAAGGTTGTCTTCCCACGTGAAAGGAAGATCAATCAATAATAAATCATATACGTAATGGGTTTATTGATGTTTTGGACAAAATTAATGAGTTGAATAAAATAATTAATTAAGGATCGTGCACTGGTTAAATTTAACCCTGGTAATTATATACATATATACCATACACACATATATATATACACTTATACAGAGTTAATTATTTTATCAGAGATTCAAAAGTCCCGCTTAATCGTTTTGTTCGTTTTTACTGCTCACAGCAGATAATCATGCATTATTTTCAAGATAACTTCCAGCAAACTCGATAAAATTAATTTGATTCATAAATAAATCTTAGTTCGTTTTTGGAAAGTTTCGGTTTATCATTTAATGCACATCAACAATTAGAAATTATTATTCTAGATGAGATTATTTTTATATAGCTTTTTTTTAAAAAAATGTCACAACTGTTAGAGCATTTGAAAGTACTCAACATTCCAAAGCTATTCCAAAATTTGAAAGCTTAACGAATTTTTTGTGAAAGAACTGTTTAAAAGTGAATTCGATTGAATCTTGTTGGTAGCACCAGAACTTTCACTTTCAATATTAAAATTAGTAATGATAAGTAAGTCGCTTTTCATAAGAAATATGGCACAAATCATTCTTTTGTAGTGCAAGGACCTTCCACTTCTGATACTGACCGCTACATCTTTCCTCGTAGAAGCAAGGGTTCTGTGGGTGATTGTGCTCAACACTATCAAGATGAAATCTGTAGGCTCAGTAAAGGAAAAGCTTTCACCACAAATCTCCGGCTCCTATATCCATTTCCAAAGATTCATTTCTCAGGGTGGGGGTATGTTCCAGAACGGCCATTTACACTTTAATCAACATAGTTTCATTTTATTGCCCGCCAAGGGAAAATATCAATAACTAGTTGTTAAACAGTATCATATCGATTAACCACATGGTTGTGCTCATTTTATCCTGTCCATGTTGAGGATTTTATATTGTATAACATTCATCAACACACTAATTAGAAGAAGAGTCCATTTTTGTAATACCTGCTGTCGAACCCGTCCAACGCCCACTATATCAAAAATTGGTCCATTAACTGAAAAGGGGTTGGATGGACTTTAAGCTTTCCAATGCATTGGAATGGATTATGTTGGTCTATTCTATATCACCCGGCTCAGAAAAAGAGTTCAACTCATTTTCACAAAGGCACATTTCTGCCTTCTCATTATTCTTGCCATTAAAGCAGTTCACAAATTATTTGTGTAGGATCTTATGGACTAATGTTTTCGAGCCACCTTCAAATGATTCCTTTCACGTAGAGGCCCTCGTATATGAATTTTCTCAGATGGAAGAACGAATTTTGTTGGAGGTCACCGTAAACTTAATGAGTTGGACGAGTTAATGTCATCATACGCTTCCACCTCTATCTTAGGAATTGGGCTATCTGCCAGACACATTGAGTGGAATGATAAATCCTGGTAGAAACCCGTTATTCGGAGGTGTATGGGAATCAAATTTCTTATGTATAAAATGTAATGAGCTAATTGTTTTTAGCCCTCACATACTAACTAATGGTATAAAATAACATTGTAAATGATTTGATGTGAAGTTTTGTTTGTTGTTTGGAGTTAAATAAAATAATTCTGTTCACACGAGATGTATATTTTACATGCAATGTTTATTTTTCTCACCTAATTGTATTTGTGTTACAATCCAAGGGCAAGTGAACTGTGGAGTTCATTCCCATAGAAAAGTGTGCCGTTGTAATTCTAATGTAGGACTAAACCCTTCCTTTTCATAGGCCCTTAAGTATCGGGGCGGAACAGGAAGGTTGGTGGCCTCTTCCTAATCATTAGGTTAACATTTATTTTGTCGCTTTGAATGTGTATTGTCTTAATTTACTGCTTGGCTTTTATTTTTATTGATTCCAGTTTTTTGAAACTGATGTTCCCGTGTGAAAGGTTTGGCCGTTTTTGTTGTTTGAAAATGCCACCAAAGTTCAAAATTTTGACAGTCTTCATGATGGTGGATTTGCATCGGCTAGCCACCCCCTCTCCCTCTTTTGGCAATGTTTATTATAGCACTCGAGTAGATATTTCAGTTGGCCACATGCTTTACAGTGAATTGCTTCATTTTAAAGGTTCATCCACCATTTATATGTGTGTAATAGAACCAGCATTTTTCTTTCTTTTAAGTGTCAAATATATGATATAACTTTTCTTGGTTTTGTTTTTAAATTTTCTTTTCATCCAATATATTAATAGAAATTGGAATTAGTATTATCTAATATGTTATTTGTAAATTGTTAGACCAGATGACAGTTTGGATATCAATACTAAAATAAAACTAACATCTACTGAACCATGCCAATAATCACGTTAAACTTTCTTACTCGCTGTCTCTCGCGAGTTTGAACATAGTGAACTTCATACTAGGTCCATACTCTTCTCCAGACACATCCATATCTTACTACCGAACGCTACCGAAGTTATATTTACATTCAACAAAGGAATAATAATATGATTGCGAGTTCAACAGCCGAGGTAAGTTCTTACATAATCAGATTAATCTTGATACTTTGCAATTTTTTCCCTTGTTAATTCAAGCGTAATCCTGTGTGCGTTTTTTAGTTGTATTTTGCCACAGCCACACAAACAAATAACTTTTCACTGACCTAGGCGAACACCTTAATCTATATCAGTGGCCAAACAGTCAATAAGTTCTGCACTTGTAATTTTCTTGGTCTTCGTTAATACGAAGAACAGGTTTTGAATCCTTGTCCTTGTCGAAGAGTTTTTCTATATAAGGAATTAGAAATTTCATGGCTGCCACAACGTATCCCTGACATTCAACATTATGCTGACACACCTTCAGGTAATCCATAACCAGATAATCTTCCTCCTCGCTAAACTGTTTCGTTGTATGTCTTTTGAAATACAGTATGAAGCTAAATTTGATATTTCAACTAACAAATCCCCTGTTAGAATATGTTGTAAATCTAAAAGGCTAAAGGCGATATAAAAGCCTTTAACGCTTTACAATAGGAGATGACACATTTGATCTCTGTTTCTAGATATCATTTTATAAAGAAGTATGAAAACGCCCTCAAAATTATTTTTCAACTCCCCCATATACTCTGCTGATACAAACTAGTTTTGGTTTCATGCTCCAAATTATTACGACTCCCGAGGAGATGGCTTGACCAAGTGACCAATTCAACTCAAGTCCCTTCCTTCCAAATTTGGAGTACTGTGAAAGAAGGAAAGGATTTCTAGCGCATGGGCCTTTAATTACCTACCAGTTAACTTCTCTGTTGCCGAGTGCCATAGAATCGACCTCCTCCTATGAACAAAGAAACAATGACGCAAGGGGAGGAATGATTTCTCTTTCCACGCTTCTCCTTTCATCCATAAATGTAATCATATAAATTGTAATATAAGGATCACACAAATATTGTACACTTTATTATCTAATCGACTGTAGAAGGTATGGTTCTAGCTATTTACATAATAGCTCGCGACCACGGTAAAAATATACTTTTCGAATGTAATAAGCTCTCATCCTGAGAAGGCCTGTGGTGGTTGCGTCATCTCTACCTTCTTCTTTTTTTTTTTATTTGCTGAGTATATATTTGTTGAAAAACAGCTTTCTTCCAGTATTTTATTTATAGTGGTTTAGTAATTTAATTACACATTTAGATTAGTAATAGCTTGTCCTCACTGGGTATAGCCTCATGTTGATTGGTCACAACGCCTTTAGGTGTATCAAAATAATGTAGCAATATAATCTATATTGTTTACACTAGGATGTGTATTAATGTCATTTCAGGTTAATCGCAGCTAGTCGTCCTTAAGAGCTTTCTTTATGTTTGGTAGTCACCCTATGTTTGCAGACACATGTCCAGGTCTTAAGTTTATTCAAAGTGGCTGTTTAGTTCTTTGGAACATGACTTTTATTGCGGGATCCTTATACCATATTTGTTACTTGTAAATTCTCCTACATTATGTCTTTAGAATGTGAGGTCTCCTCTTATAGGTCTATGGCCAATATTATATCTTTTCTTTGTCTTGTTTTGTATCCTTCTGGCAGTAAATGGTTCTAGGGGTGATTTGTCCGCCAAGTGTGTTCTTATGATTCAGCCTGCATATGCTTTGATTCCTATTATGCAATTAACTTTATAGAGGCTGTCCTAATTGGGATGTGCCTCTCAATAGCCATTTTAAATATTCTTTGACTTCCCTACCTCCCATCTGCAAGTGGCTTTTGTATATTGATTGGTAATCAACTTAACTTTTAAGCGTTGCTAGTTAGCTATCTTATTTTCTACTAATGGCTCACTTTGGGAATGTTACTTA